>NPFK01000199.1:0-57157 GCA_002382855.1 Penicillium occitanis (nom. inval.) | reverse complement strand
CAGCGCTGAAAATGTGCAGGAGCACCCCAAAGGTACGAATCCAATCGCACTCTTTACCTCTCGAAGTGAGCTAACATAAATAATAGCAACTTCGATTGGCACTAGTCAGCCTGAACCAGGAGACCATCCAGATCAGGCGGGATTTTCGTCTACAAAGCCCATCTACGAGGTAGTGGGAGATTCCAACGTTTGCTTGCCCGACTCTCAAGTCAGCCAGAAACATATGCCACAGCCAGCCATAGAGAGCACAGCTGCAAGCCCATCCCGTGAAGCAGTGAACAACGGTGATGATCATCAGCCAGGGGCCTCCGGAAACTCAAAACAAGCCGAATGTATGTCCATTCCTAACTGTTTTAAGGTGTTAATGCAAACTGACAAGAACTGTATTCTAGTGCCTAAGTTGAAACTGTCATTTGGCCCCAAACGAACTGCATCTGATCTCGAAGAACTGGAACCGTCTCGTCAAGTAGCCCCCAAGAAGATCAAATCCACATCCGAAACACCGAAGGAGGAGGAGGAAGAAGAAGATGAAGACGAAGACGAAGTCGAAGAAGAGCAGCTCAGAAAATGGGCCGCTTCTCCAGAAATCCTTCAGGGAACCCTCTTATTTGCCCAAAGTATGAAGAGGATCATGGAATTGCGATTCAACGTGGAAAATCATTTCGTTGAGCACCCTCGTTGTGCTTCTTGCTCGAAGTTTCGACGACAGTCTTCTTGATTCACATCATCACCTCCTGGAAAGAACAAATGACGCGTTTCGGTACATGATAACAGAGAAAAATGCCGAGTGACAACTGCTGAGGAAGCTACAAACTCTCTTTGAATTGCTTCACTATCTGTCTACAACTGGATCAGCTGTGTTTCTAAAAATGAAGTGGATAGGTAAATGATCATGGTAGTAGCCTAACAAGCAATACCAGTCCACAGGTACATCCCACGTATTTCAAGTAGCACGCAGAAAGTCCAGACACATCGCTAGATCATTCGAAACCGTCCTTCTCTCCAGACTAACCATTGCTGACATCAGATGGCATCCATCTCGTCAACATCCATCTCGTCCTCGCTTTCTTTTCGCTCTCGCTCTCGTAGTCAGGTTGTTCCCGTTCATCAGACTTCCTCGCACTTTCCAGAATTGCGTCCTTAAATTGTGAGGTAAGTACCATGGCAGTTTCCGCGAGATCCTGGCTGCCAACAGTTTCTGGGAATGTGGTGTCCTGATAAATCGATTCGGTAGGTCCAATCCCAGGTGTGAGCGCTTGGGTGTGAGCGCTCTGGAACAGGTTCAGCTGGTGAGGATTGACAACACCAAAGAATCTGCCGGGAGTCTCTCTGATATGAATCTTACAACATGGGAATAGCATCATGTTGTGTGTGGGTTGTTGATTCTTTTATTGATTTGTATTGCTTTGGGATTATTGATTGTTTTGAAGGCCTGCTCCGTCAGAATCAGGCTTGGGAGTGCCCTACGCAGACATAAATATGGCCGTGCTCCCGCTGTAGTTTATTTTTTATTTTATTTTATTTTTTTTAGCTCTTCAGCTTATATCTTACTACTTTTCTATACTATATATATATACTATTTATTTGATCTTGATCTTTCCTTGCTCTATTACAACCTAGGCGGAGACAGATCATGTTACGCTATATTCAAGCCAAGTGTCATTGTCAATGGAGTCATCTGGTCGTTCTCTGTGTTGGTCACAGGTCCAGGCGGCTGCTGGATTTGTTGTCATCATAGGAGACTGATACCAAGCTGAAAGCCCATTTGGATGATGAGGATTTGTCTCCTCGGCAGCAAGGGTTGACATCCTGGCTCACAACCAAACCTGACCGGAATCCCCGTACGGGTTATAGATGGCGGTGCCTATTAGGGCTAGCACAACAACTACACACACCACAATATGGAGATATACAGTGCCATTGTGAATATGTTCACATGACAACCACTTGCCCCTTTTCGATTCTCTTTCTTCTCTCCGCCTTCTGTGTTTATTATGTTGTTCCTCTCACGCGTCCTTCATCTTCCGCCCCTATCCTCCCACCCATCACCAATGCGTTTCTTTTAACAATATCCATGTCCAAGCATCTCAACACCATCTGCCATTCTGTTCGAAGATGGAGTATCTATGGACCTCTATTTTGACTCAACACCTACTGGTGCCAGTAGTTGAAGCTCTCCAGAGCTACTCTATCATACCAACGACTGGAACGCGCGCCGCTGATCAGACAGCAGAACCAGCTAGGGAGGAACCAAGTGCCCGGCAAGACATAGACACAACCTCGACTAGCAGCACCGCAAGTCCTTCTCGCGAAGCAGTGGACGAGAGTAGCGAGCATGATTCCGCCCATGAAGAAAATCCTCAAGCGGCCAACGGTATGTTCCCAGGCACAAATCCAACAACAGTGATACAGAACTCAAACCTCATTTTTCTACTGGCAGGATTCGAACCAACGGCGGAATTATTAGCTTTCATCAAATGGTGGCGTAAGCTCAAATATTTCGAGGACGAGGATGAGGGAGCATACTTCATGGATGACGAAGGACTATACACTGCCCATGCGGCCAAGGGAACAAACTCGGCTGGGAAGAGGAAACTATTCCCTGAAGGGGCATTAGAAGCACTCACCAACGAACTCAAGGGCCAACTTGAATCAACCAAAGCGGAACTTGCACGGGAGCCTCGTCCACTGACCGAACGCATGAGTGGGCGGGAGGCATTCATACGCCAGGCTGAAGATTTTCTTGACATCTACGCCCGAGCGGCAAATGATATGACCATGGCGGAGTTCAGAGTTGAGAGGAACGCGGCGTTACTCCGCTACTTGGAGACTTTCAGTTTCGAGTCGCTGGACGGGATGAAGCTTCCCGACCGCGATGGAGAGATGATTCGGAAGGCTCTTGCGTACAAGAAGAAAACGGAGAAATCGTGAACATTTGGTGGAGACTATGGACATCGGTGACGAGACAGTGATATGTTTAGATGTATTGAATGTGTTCTGATTATCCAAGTAGTTACACTTCACCCCTAACAGTCAACTGATGCAGTAACACTCATCTACTGCATCTCCTTCACATACTCACCCTCCAACTCGAACATCTCATCCAGCAACTGCACAGTTTCAGCAGGGTTCGCAATCCAAGCCGTTGTACATGCCGTTCTCGCCTGTTTACTCAGTCAGTCCCGACTTCTTTTAGAACGTATGTGGGTGACGGTACCTTGAAATCATTAGCCCCCGCAGACAAAAACTGATCTCCCACATGCAGCGTCATGGACCGATCAATTCCGCCAAAGTAGCGCTGACAGGCCCTTACACCCCATGACTTGTCGCCGATGTCGATGAAGACGTCGTTTCCACCTAAGCCGTCGTTAGTCCCTAAGTATACGAAGTGGACGGAGAAAAGGGGAATACCGTTGAATGCACAAAAAGGCAACTTCTTGCCCACGTCACTTCTCTCGACCATATTCTGCACAACCAAAACAGTCTCTTCCAACTGTTCACGATGCATCTTGTGTCCCTTTGCAGGGTATATGCCCACAGCGCGCTCCTTTCTCAGGACCATTGCCGGTAGACTGAGATTACTGACACATTCCCGTAGCGACGCTTCAGCGACATCGAGCAACTCATCGACATCCTTATCATCCCACGTATGCATCTCATCCAGCATCCACTCCGATCTCGGCACAAAACTCAACAAATGCGGCGCCGACTGATCATACCGAAACAAAAAATTGGATTCACCGCCCATTACTATCAGTCCGCTTTTCTGCTCTGCCGTCAACGACTTATCAGCTTTGACGGCGTCCAACAACCCCTTCAGCCTCAAATAATAATGCGACGGCTCCGTATACCCCGCCGCCGTCACAATCCCAATCTTCTTCCCCTGGCCGAGCAGCCGCAAAAGTCGAGGCAAAACAGGATTATCATCCGCCAGGCAGCAACCATCTTCATACAAAGTAACGTCACCATCAAACGTTAGCAATCTAATTGCGCTACTGCGTACTAGACCCATCAATTGCGCCGTGTTGAGGGTTAGACGCACGTCATTGAACGACGGCGCGACGAAGCGGCGGCGACTGATGTGTCGTCGCTGGTCTTGGTAGATGAATGCATCTTCCAGTAAAAGAGGAGTGAAAAACTGCCCGACTGCGGGCACGAGAAGTTTTAGTTTGGATTTGCCGGGGAGGTTGGCGTTTTCGTGGTGTACTGCCGACTTGATTAGCAGGTAGATTTCAAGGTTGAGGTGATAGGCCCACTGTGGTCGTTGATTAATAGCTCGACATCACGCATAATCTCCGCATAGCGTTTCTGCGTGGCCGTGGCCACGGCAGCTAATTTGACGCTCTCCTCATGAAAGACAACGGTAGGCTGGGAATGCAGTACAAACGGGACAGCCAACAAGCCCTGGAACAGCCCATTAGTATAATAGCCAGGCAGAATAATTATACCTCGTGCATGATGCTATCACGAACAATCTCAGGCAGCGAGATATATTCGAGTCGGATAGGATAGCCATACCTTTATCCACTCGATCTACAGAGACGAAAAGCCGACTTTAGTAATCATTCAGTGATGTCAAGAACGACGAAATTTACCAATTGGTCCCGACGATGGGTCTAGATTTGAAAGTTAGCATGCATGTCAATATCAGCGATTCAGTGACATCTGTCTGGTAGCGCCACTGCGGGGTCTGGCCCGAGAGTAAACAAAGAATGAATGATGGACGAACCTTGAGAGCATCTAATCCATTGGAAGTCAGAGTCAGCAAGACAGAAAAATAGGCATCAATTTAAAGAGCCAATGGGGTGATGCACTAACATTCGACGCGATACCTGGTAGTCATGTTGTTGCAGGTATAGTTAACTAGACTAGAGTATGTAGGGGTGGTGGTGTGTTTGGCGGAGAGAGATAAGATGGGGAGCTTGGCTCAAAGAAGTTTAACGCCGATGGATGCCTGGGCGCCCGGTTTGTTAGGTGTCGACCGCTCGGAGTTTGTTGATGCCTGACTGAACTCCGGTGAGCAGCCTTTCTCTTTCTACTTTTTACCTTTGCTATTTGCATCGGACAAAGATTTTTGGCATCTGAACGCCATGATCATCCATTCTGAATAGCATTGACTGATCATCATAAGACGAGCCGAGTCAGGGTTAAACTATACGAACTCCGAACTCCAGCCTTTTACCATAACAAGAGAATTGTGGTTGAACTCCGTACTCACCGTCAGAATCTACTGAACCCTAACTGCAATAAGAGATACATTCACCACTCTAAATCAGTCTGGGGTCTACATACAGTCAAGCTCATGCCGTTTCATCAAAAGACTAATCAAACTCTAGCCTTATGACTCACTCGTATATATTTGTACAGCCTCAGGCATCCCAAACCTTACCCCCGTCTCGCCCAATCAGATCTATTGAAAATTTGTATGACTCTCCTCAACTCACCACATCGTCGTACTCTTGACATTTCTTTGACTTTGCTGCATCTCGTACTGACGTCGCTAAGCCTTGATATGACTCAAATCCTGCCGCCTAGAAGTAGTAGAATCATGCAGCGAAATTAAACTACAATCCACTTTCCCGTATTTGTGTGCAGTTTACGAGTCGCAGCCTCAAAGCCAATTCTTCCCTTTGATGCATGCGGCTCGATTGGTCAATGCATGTCGAGTATGACTCTATCGAGGATTTTTTTTTTCTGGCATTAATTTATTGATTTACGCTGCCTGCTAAGCATTAAGAGGATGCAATGTGATTGGTTGGTGGTGTATACTTTCATCCCTCGGAGTTCCACTGGTGACAGGCTGAGGTCCGGTCGGCATCCGCATTTGGTAATAACGGAGTAAACAGATCAGAAGTGTAAGGCTATGATTCTTTTTTTTCAGGCAACAAGGTATTCGTGATGACGATGCTTCCATGGCGGTGATGATGAAGCTTGTCATGGGAGTATAAAGTGAGGCTGTTTCCTCTTTGTTTGGGAAATTTCATCTCGGTTCATTGCATATCAAGGAACAAGCCCTAAAAGGGATTGATTGTATACGGATAGCTCAAAGGGTTTTTATACTCGCAACAATTCAATTCTCAATACACACCGCACTCTCAAACGCTCAAAGTTACATGCTTCTGCAACTACATCAACACACAATCTCTACTCCAACAATGGAACCCTCAACCTTCAATCCAATGCATCGCACCACCACAACCGCAACCTCCAACACAGAAACAGACATCGACTCAGCCTCCCTCTACTCTGAACACGCTGCTCTCCTCTTCCCTTCCAAAGACGGCACACAACCCGGTTTCGCACCTGAACAATCCCTCTCTCGCGGACTGCAAATTCCGTCGAAAACCTCTCGACTCACTTCTGGCTTTGAATATCCTTCTATTCTAGGGAGTAACTACAACATCACAAGAGATGAATGGGAGATGTTCACGCATGAAATCACAGAAAGCGCGAAATTGTCGTCGGCGCAATGGTCGACCGTGATTGGGGCGGGATTGGGTGTTATGGCTGTTGGTGGTATGATGATTGGCTTTTTCGGCGCGATTCCGGCGATGATGGTCGCGAAAAAGAAACGAGCGGTGCAGGAGAGTAAGAATTTGGCCAAGGCCATGGGCTATTCTCAGCAAGCTGCGGGAGAGATGCAACAGGAAGAGGAGATAGGGGAAGGAGAAGGAGAAACAGCTCTATCACTAAAAATCAACCACTGGAACGAGACATTCTTCAAACCGCGCGGAATCATGATTCGCATCGATATGCCCTACGACATGTCTGCCGTGCAGGACGGAATTGACGTGACCAGTACTCCAGCAACTACTACCGGTGCCGGAAAGAAGAAATCATCGTCCATATTCCAAAAGTCTCCGGTCTCATCGCGACAAGGCTCCGTATCTTCATCCGCATCTATATCAGACGATAAATCCGAGCGCGCAAAGAAGAGGTACGAGGCTAGCCAAAGATGCAGAATTGTGATTATTCCGATCAATCAACGACCGGAATCAATTATGAGTCAGGCAACGACGTTGGCGGGGGAGAGTCCATATATACCTGCTGTTTATGAGTGATTTCTTCTTTTACTTTTTTTGTTTCTTCTTTCAGGATAAAATTGTTTCTTTCTTAGCGTTTGTTGTTTGATGTTTGACGGATACTCCTGAGATCTAATGATTATAATGCATCAAAATTGTCATATATGATATCTACTGTTGATACAACTATCTCATTTCTACCAATGATAATACACTGAAATTGATATACATTCATAATGGATTATATACATTTCACCTAGGTATATATACAATTCCCCCTTGGATAAGAGATTACAACTTCCCCCTTAACCCCGGCGCAAAACTCGTCCCCCCCTGCGCACCGCCAATACTTTCCACAATCCGATCCACAACCCCAATTAACCAAATACTCCCTTCATCAGACGCCAACCACTCTCCCCCCTGAATTTCGGCGTCTGATTCCGCAGTCCCATCCTCAAACGCCTTGCGGAGCCCAAACACATGCGAAATAACCTGCGGCCCAACACCCGTCTGCGCGCGAAGACATGATATGGCCACAATAGACGTTAGAACTCTCCCCACTGTAGCTGGCACAACCCCCTCCGTTGGCGCAGCCGGGTCAGCGAATAAATTCCCATATTCACTCTCAATAACATGCACTGGAAGATCAGGATGCGACAGCGCCAATTTCTGTTGCAGTTTCGTCTCAAACGGGTAATAAATTGATTTCCATAACGATTGCCCTCTGTTCAGAATGTCGGGGATGACTTCTGGCGTTAAGCCGCGCCGTGGCTGCGTGGCGAGAGCGTCTTTGATATCAGTTGGTAGACCGGCGCGGAATTCGCCGAGGCAGTTTATCGTTCGTGGGATCTTGTCATATCAGTAACCCCGAAAGAAATGAATGTTTGATGCTGTGGGAAGGAGGGGGAGGGACGTACACCGTTAAATCCAATACATTTCAACCCAATTTCCCGAATCAATTCTGCGAGATACACACTCTCCTCCTTGGATCTGGACTCTGAGACGAGTTTGTGTAATTGAACCAGTGATTCGGGTGAATTCATTGTCATTGTTGCTGCTGTCTGCAATTCCCCACAAAGTCAATTGGCCAAGACATTCAGATTGAAACGCACGGGGAAAAGACGCACAGCAGCGCTAAACCAAGCCTTCAATCCCACATTCTTCGGCTCAGCTTCCTTCGCTATACTCGCATATACAGAACTTATCTGCGCAGGCGCTGGGATTGTGCCTGGACGCGCATTGGGTGCGTTGATTAGGGCTTTGAGCGCGGGTGATAATTTTGACATCTTTCTAAGCCAGCTGTATCTCATGAATGAGACTTGTGAGTACAATTGAGGGAGAAAAAAGAGAAAAGAAAAGGCGATATATTTCGGATAGAGTGATATTTATGTAGTGATGAATACCCTCGGCCTGATGGATATTTACGTAGGCGGTGAAGATATCGGGAGTATTTCTGGGTGCCGAAGAAATGGCAGAAAATCTAGCCCCAAGCCCTAACCCTAATCCGTTATTGGAATAAAAATCACGTGATACAGACGTCACATAATCCTATACAAACCATTACCAAAAAGCCCCATTAAGGGGATCTCCTTTTTGGTCTAGTGGTAAAATTTGTCCGACATCCGTTTTGGGGAGGGAGCGCAATAGTTCTAGCGGTCCTTGTTGGTCTGATACGTGGTTCGAAAGTAGACCAACACAGAGTGAGACTTTTGAATTGTCGAAGAAGTCTTGGATTTATCTAGATTGATCGCTGCATACGTAGTCAGCCGCTCGTTGGCTAGCCTACATTGATGGATCAATTCGATACTGGCAGGGCCAATCTGTACATCGCGGGCTCAAATGTTTAGCGTTGATGCATATATTTGCAAATATCCTCATGAGACAAGATAGTCTGCAAAACTTGCGATTAAATAATTGTAATGGAATGGTAGCCGTCATTGATGATGCTTCAATTTTACCTGGGTGGAAATTTAAGTCATCATCCTGAGGCTTGAAGGTCGTCCAATCGCTTATCTAGTAGCATTGGTAATGTGAGGCTGTGTTATGAGTCAGCATTGATTTCGATTTAACTTATTCTTTTACTATGTATGTATGTATCATCTCTATACATTATTTCTTCTTCGTATTCACCTACGATCAAAGTAGGTGAAGCTTTGAATTGGCTCGTCCTATATCACATTTTGGGAACATAGCCCTACGCTAACACCTCCACCAGCCCCAACGCCAACACGCCATCTCGTCAAGATCAAGATATATACATACGCAGCTCCAACCCCGCCAACTCAATACTTTTTGCATTTCGAACATCTCTACCTATTTATCTAGCTTCTATTTGATTATATACCTATCAACCAAATGTCATTGTTGCAGCTTCCTCCCGAAATAATCCTGCTCATTGCACATTACCTGTCCGAGAGCAACCTCGCCCGTTTACTACAAGTCCATCGTTTCCTCTACAACCTTCTCCACCCGCTCCTCTACCAGCGCCATCTACAAGGCGAAACCCGTGAAGAAGGGCTATTCAGATGCACCGTCGCGGGTAACGTGGCAGGTGTCGAACATTTCCTCCACTACGGGGCGAATGTAAACGCTTTGATGGAGGTAAATTACTCCCGTCCCTCCCGTCGAGGAGACAACGCGGACTTGCAGCTGTGGTACAAGGTAAAGAAACCTCTGGTGGACGTTGCAACGACAACAACACGCAAAAACGTGCCGCCCTTCCGGCCGCAGCAGGGAGACGATGTGCAGGCATGGTTGATCATTGCACCAAACAACCCTTTCTGGCCGTACCATGGTGCGCAGACACCCCTAAATATTGCAGCGAATATGGGAAATGACGCTCTGGTGTCGTTGCTACTACGCCATGGGGCAAGTGTTCACGGATTCCTGAAGGGTGGCCAGCGTATCCTCCAGCCG
The DNA here is from genome assembly GCA_002382855.1 of Penicillium occitanis (nom. inval.). Classification (NCBI taxonomy): domain Eukaryota; kingdom Fungi; phylum Ascomycota; class Eurotiomycetes; order Eurotiales; family Aspergillaceae; genus Penicillium; species Penicillium occitanis (nom. inval.). The sequence continues at coordinate 47,219 of NPFK01000199.1, read as the reverse complement.
GCGGCAGTGGATGCCATAATATCGGGCCATGAGAGCACAGTTCGACTTCTATTAGAGCATTCCACGCCCTTCCAAGACCCTAATATGGATCAGGGCGGGCTGGTCGACAGGGCTATATACAAGGGACAAATATCCATTCTCAAGCTGCTGGCCGAGTTCGGGGCGGATTTCAATATACCTCACGAGGGGGTATATCCGTTAAACAGAGCTGTATCGTCTTGTAAGCTTTCAACAGATATAGTACAGTTCCTACTGGATAATGGCGCGGATATCTGTTTAGCGAATGGTCACGCTGACCACCTCGAAGGCGACAATAGTTGCCTTTTGGACCAAGCGATCCAACACGGCACAATCGATACCCTGCGTCTATTACTCGACCGCGGCTTAGAAAATTCCCCCCCAAAATTCTTTCGTCATACGATTGGAAGGTGCACCATCGACGTGGTGCGTCTGTTGCTCGAACACGGTTATGTGCCGGATATCGATACGCTAGCGTCCGTGGTGAGGCTTCGACGGAAAGATATCCTCCAGCTCTTCATTGACACCGGCGTGGACATAAATATGAAAAATGAGAACGGAAAGACACTTCTCCATATAGCCATCCTTCGTTGTAGACAGGTGCAGAATGGAGCAGTTGAGACGACAGTAACAGGATGTTATTGGGGCCGCCCGCAACCTCTCAAGAGGAAACTGCTGCGTAAAATAGAGCCTGTTCCGCAGCAGTTCTCCGCTAGGTGTGTGAATGACGATGCGGAAAGATGCACTCCGGAGGATATCGTGCGCTGTCTGATCCGTGGGGGCGCTGATCTGAATGCTATGACCGCGCAGGGGCATACTCCGCTGGCTTTGGCCGAGAATAGTGCCATCCCTTCATCTGTGCTGCAATTGCTTGTCGATAGTGGAGCTACGTAAATGAGAAGCATTATAAAGAGCAAACAGGCTAGCTTCATACGCACTTTCATTGATCTTAGAGAGAGTTAAATACCTCGTTATAGAGTTACATTCAATGTCATAGATCCACGGTGCAAAATGCGAAATCAAGAAATGCACATCTTTATCTAGATACTTATGCGATATAGATACCAAGTAGCAAATAAGACAAGCATAGTGGTGGTTTCATATTAATCTCTCAATACGAATAATTTTGGTAGTGCGTACACCTATGTTATCGTATATGTTGGAAGACCAAAGCTCGAGACGGAAATCAAAAGTAAATAGCTCTAGAAACAAAGAACAAAGAACAAGAACAAACAAGATTTATCCCTTGCCGATCACACCATTCAAGCTTTCCCGTGGCTTCCAGTCCAAGTCGCAATCTCGGACAACAAGCATAGACTACGGAAATCCACCCCTGTCCGAATGCAACGCAAATCCAAGCCTATCCGGGCCCTTTACTGCAATGGGCAGGTGGGCTTGCTTAGGTCAATGAGATTTAATCAACTATCGATCCCTGCAGCCCCGTGTTTCCATGTTCTGGAACAATTTATTATTCCGGATGCTTTAATGGTTGAAATCTACTGGAGGGTTACTCAGGTACTATTTATTAGATGGCTTACCCCTGCGTAAGCTGCGCAATAGCCCATTATGATCCCGTTATTTAATATGTAGGGTCGTATCATGTCATTGCTTAACATGTTTATGGCCGGAGTGGACATCTATTTAACACCACCCCACCCTTGAGTTCCCTTCTCCTCTTCATTCACGTTGTAAATAATTTCATACAACTTCAAGCGGCAAGATGGTGTCCTTTTCTGTACTGAGTCTGGCTTTCGCCGGATCTCTCGCGGCTGCAAATGCCCTCCCTCAGAAATCCGGTCTTACCACCTCACTGAAAACCATTCGGAATCCGAATGCCGCCGGATTGAGCAAGCATGCACGCTCGCTAGCCAAGTATGGCGGTGCTGTCCCTGAGGGTCTGTTGCCTCGAGGTTGGGATAGCGGTAAGACGAGCTACCACCAAAATTTACATCAATGACTGATTAATCTTCAGGCTCCGTTGGGGGCACCTATGATGCTGCTAATGGGGAGTGGATTTCTCCTGTCTCAATTGGCACTCCCCCCCAGGAATTGGGTTTGATTCTTGATTCCGGCTCGTGGGATCTGTACGTCGCTCTTGACACTATAAATGCGCATCCCTCCTAACAATATCCTAGGATTGTGTACAGCACCCAATCCGACCCATCACTCCTCCCGGCAAATATCACCCTCTACGACCCAGACAAGAGTTACACCGCCGAATATCTCGATGGCTATTCCTTCGACATCATCTACGGAAATGGCGACACCGAAACCGAAGGCGATATCGAGTGCAGCGGCGACGTGTTCAAGGACATTGTGACCATCGGCGGCGTGACTGCCTATTCACAAGCCGTCGAGTCCATCATCAACTACACCGCTGGATTCGCCACTCTCGGCGCCACGGGCATCGTGGGCATGGCTCTCAGCAAAAACAACACCGTCAAGCCTGTCAAGCAAAAGACATTCTTCGACAGCATAAAGAATGAGCTCGAGAAGCCCCTTTTTGTCGCTGATCTGTACCTCAAGGCAGACTCGCATTTGGATTTTGGATATCTCAATAAGAGCCTGATTGAGGGTCCTGTTACCTGGGCTGATGTTGACACTGATGACAGTCAGCAGGGATGGTGGTCGATTACTATCGATGCATACCAGGTTGGTTCCGAAAAGGCCGTTGAAGGCGCGTTCCAGACCATCGTTGACACCGGCACCACCAATCTTCTCTTCCAACCCGACATCGTCGGCGCGTACTACGACCAGGTGCCCGGCTCAGTTAACAGCACTGAATTCGCCGCATTCTTGATCCCGTGTGATGCCAAACTGCCCGATTTCACTGTAACTATCAGCGGCAGACCGTTCACCATTCCGGGTAGTCTGCTTAATCTCGAGGCTATCAACAGTACTACCTGTGTGGGCAACATCCAGGTCATTCCGGCATCCACGATTGGCGGAATTGTCCAGCCTAATGCCTGCTTGGGCGCGACGTTTATGTTGCCGTATCTCACTGCTTTTGATTTGGGTACGCTGCAAGTGGGATTTGCACAGAAGCGGTATATCGAGAATGCCACGTTTGTGTAATTTTCCTTTCGCCCTGTGTTGCATTCAAAGATGGCTGCCTGTTCCGTATAGTGTACATGAAAAAAGCTCAATCATGATCTAGCATGGCCCATTCATCAAAAAATTAGCAATGTATATAGTACCAATGAGATAATTGAAAATCTTGCTATCATAGTTGTGTTGACGAATGGTCTCAGACAGAACAGAGGATTTTGTTGTGTTATACTCCAACTAGCGGCTTTAATATGGAGAGATGGATTCGAAGCTTCCTTCATCCATTTTACCCACTCTTCGACTAGTCGATAGGGAGTAAATGGTGTTTATTGTAAAATTGCCTAGTAGTTTCTCCACTCATAGTGGACAAGAGGTAACATACTGGGACTAACAAGTGCACAATTTGACTAGTCATGAACTTGAGCTGATCTTTCTTGAATCAGAGCTATAACCTTCGAATGGCCTCTATCTTTTGCCAATGAAAGTGGTGTCCAGATATGCTTGAAATCCCATGTCTCGATAATGGCGCCGTTATCGAGAAGCAGCTTCACTACCGCCTTGTGTCCCTGTCGAGATGCCCACGATAGCGGTGTCCAACCAGTTTTGTCCTTTGTCTCGATATCCGAACCCTTGGCGATCAATAAGTCGACTACCGAGGCATGGCCATTTTCAGCTGCTATTGAGAGCGGCGTCTGATCTTTCTCATCGTCCTTCGCGTCGCAATTAGCATTTCTCTCTAGAAGCACCTTCACCACCTCCTCATGGCCCCCCTGAGCTGCCCAAAAGAGCGGTGTCCGACCATAAACATCATCCGTCGTCTCGATATTGGCATTCCTATCAAGTAGTGTCTCTACTACTCTTTTGTGACCACTTTGAGCAGCCAATGCGAGCGGTGTCTTGCCAATCTCGTCATCCTTTGTCTCTATATCAGCCTTATGGTCCAAAAGAAGCTTCACCACTTTACTCCGACCATTCTGAGCCGCCCAAGCAAGAGCCGTCTGGCCAACTTCAATGTCTCTCGTCTCAACATCGGCATGCTTCTTCAGAAGCATTTTTACAATCCCACGCCGGCCCTTCTGAGCTGCTAATAATAGTGGGGTCCGACAACGTACATCTTCCGTCTCAATATCGGCGTTGTGTTCCAGCAGCATTTCCACTATCTCTTCATAACCCTTCTGCGCTGCCCATGACAGAGGCGTTCTTCGTCTTTCAAAATCGCATGTTTCAGTAAATGCACCTTTGTCCAGGAGCAGTTGCACTATTTCTTCGTGACCGTTCCTAGCTGCCCACCAAAGTGGCGTCTGGCCATACGAATCATCACTTGTCTCGATGTTGGCATCTCTATCAAGAAGGAGCTTTACCACCCCTTCATGCCCATTCTGAGCCGCTAAGAATAATGGCGTTTTGCCGTCTCCATCTTTCTCAATTTCAATATTTGCATTCGTCTCCAGAAGGTGTTTTACCGCTTTCTCGTCTCCATTTTCGGCTGCTGTTAAAAGTGGTGCTTGGCTACGTTCAGACGAGGAACTTCTAGAGGTAGAGTCCGTTTCTGATGAGTCCGACATGGCTGTGTATTGATTACCAAAGGCCAACGAGATTTAAAGTTAACTCGGATGGAAAGGTATGAATTTTGGGAATCTCATATGTTAAGCACTGTGGTTGGCTGAATCATGAGGAACGACTAATGGAAGGAGGGGCATTGTGACCAGGAATATAACTCGTTACACGCATAATATCACTACCCCGTTTTGTCCTAGTCATCAATGACAATTGGCTAGGTATGGTATGTAGAGGCCAAATTGGCCAAACATGCATCTTGTCGTTACGTTTATACTGGTCTTTGATGTTGAGCTTTTTGCTACCTATTTCCAATCGGGGATAGAGTATACAGAAAGCTGTGAAATGCTCTCGAATTACATTACACACCACTTTCTTGTCTCATCTCTTTCATCTAGAAGATATCCATCGATATGATCCTCATCCACCGACGTGCTGTTCTTTCCTTCGTTAATCCTGTCTTCGACTGCACAATAGTGGACCTTGACCCTACAAAGATGAGTTACTTTCAACCACCCGCCCACTTGCTCTTCATATAGTTCCTTTTCTTTAGACCCCGGACTTTTCCTAGATTCCAGTATGGCCAGAATCGCAACACAATCTTCGCTAAGTAGCCTGTCTGAGAGGAGCGCATAACAGGCTTGTGGCTGCAATAATGGGAACATCGGAGGCTCGCCATCATCACCTAAAATACGATATTTGACCTTTTTGTCCCGTGATATCACGGTGAATTTGCTAGTGGTCACCGAGAGCAAGGAAGGCAGCTTTAGTCGCCATCCTAGGCACTTTAGCAACAGCCCCCCATCGGTCGAGACTTGTGCTGAACTCAAAGATTCAGGTATACGACCCTGGAATTTAGCACCGGCTTGATGAAGGCCAAGATACGTCCGTGGTGCCCATTGGAACCCCTTTTGTGGAATCCGTGGATAAGTATTGAATATGATATTTGGGGATATGTTACCTATCATGCGGAGAAACATTGCCATTCTGAGATCAGAAACTCGCTGTTCCTCAGCCAGGTCTTCCTCACGAGTTTTGATATCTTCCTTCTTCTTCTCTGATCTGATTCTTAGAAGTGGCTCTGGATTGATATCCAGAAGAGTGGCTAGGCAAATCGTCTCGTCACTCTTGCGAGTAGTGCTGCGTTGTGCCAGTGGACGTGCAAGACTTGGTAATCGAAAGCTGTCTTCTGATATCCTTTTAGATCCCGGTGCCGTATGGAAGTCGAAGAAAGGCACAAATCCGAAAAGATGTTTCAAAGTCGTCAGATCCTTGTTTTGCTTCTTATTCTTCATCTTTTGTAAGTCTGACAACAACTCGGGCCCGTCCTTGAATTGAATAAACAGATTCCAAGCCAAGAGGCCCTCTTGTAATGTCCATAGACGACTCTGCCAATTCGATAGAAAGACAGCAGACGCCTTTTCACTGACGCATGCGTTTCGCGAAAGACGAAGCATCCAGGAATCTAGGACCAAGACCCGATGTGCTTCAACATAAATGACTCTCATCTGGCCAATAGCTAGCTTTCGGAGCTCGTTGTCATGTACGGGTACGCACATAGTATCCATCCAGAATCCTATGGGCCTTTCTTCGGAGGAAAGTGATTTTGATGTCTTTGACCTGATATGAGGATTTGTCGGGCCACTAGCCCAAACCCACTCATTATCTTTGTAGGGTTGAGTATATAGCTCGTCTACCAGATATTGTAGATACGATAATTGGCATTCGGGTAGAGAGTTACTTGTCTCGTTACCGAGACCATCAGACCATCTAATCTCTCGGGGCTCGTGATCAGATATGAGTGTTAAGATACGGATTCGGAATTCCCTTACACATGAGAGATAGCCACATATTTTCTCGGTGATTCCGGATCGTATTCTTCCACTTTTATCTCAAACTTTTTGCTGTCTGAAGGTTTTCTCCAAGAAATGACTGGTATCCGACCTTGTCGTACCATCTCAAAACTTGCCGTGGGAACCGAGATGAAATCGCATTTGCAGCCGAGTGTTCGATGCTTCGTCTGGTATTCCCCTCCAATGTACTTTCCATGGCAAGCTTGTTCATTGCAACTGCTATGATCAATTCCCCACCGTGGTGATGGCTGATGAGAAAAGACAAATTGGGAATAAAACCCGCGATCTGAAATCAGCGCCTTCGCTTCGGAGGGACACCAGCCGAGTTTCACCATACGCCTTATAGTTGAAGGGTCGCCAAATCTGTCCTTTGACGACCGTAAATCAACAATTAAGCCATACAAGTCATTTAAGACATTCATCATTGGGTGCATCGCCAATTGGATGGAGATCCCGATTTTCGAAATCACAGACAAGGGCTTTTCTCGACCTGGCGGTACGATCTCGCCTGAGAATAAACCGGAGCACAACATCTCCTCAACTTTTCTCATAATAGAGGCAATGGTTTCACCTCTCTTACTCCAGGAGCTCAAACGCCGTTTCTTTTCAGGCCTCCAGATGCCTTTCAAACTGCCATGCTTCGCCTCATACCTCTTCACGGCTGTTTTATAACGCTGTGTCTTCCTCCACTCCGCGAAGAAGGCGAGCAGTGGGGCTGTGAATATTACCTTTTCACCGTTGGCTGTCAATTTGACAAGATCACTACTTTTGACCTGGATATCAACGGTGCTGAAAACTGAGAGAAGAAAGCCGAAGTAGAGCCACTCTTGAGCGAACGCCTCGATTTCTGCAATGGATCGATGACGATTGTATGGATCTCTGAAATCCTCTTCGGCCCAGCCTCGCCGTTTTGGATAGCTGAAAAAGTCACCCCCATCATACTCTTCACTGCATACGAATGGGATAGTAAATGGTTCTATTTCCGGTGGAAGTTCATAATGATCCATCGCGTTTTTTGTGGTAGGGGTATGCAGTGTGTTGCTTAGGCACGATGAAAGAACTCTTTCTCGAGATATTATGGCCTTAATGCCCATATCTCTCATTTGGGGCTGGCGGGTGGCGCAGCATGTGCCACGTTGCGTGCGTCTATTGATGGGAGTTGGCAGGGATGCAAGAGGTTTTGCATGTATATTTCCAGATGACTAGATAGCATTCTGAAGCCTTGTCCGGTCATCTTCTTTTATTGTCTAGTAATTGGAATAATCTGACAGAAAGTGAGTAAACATAATGAATATCGAAGATTCCCATTATGGTGAGATGAATGATAAGGCAGCCTTGCAGGCAAGCCAGCCGCCCGCCTTTCAGCCTCTGGTTATAGTCATGGTCATGTACTATTTTACATAGACTAACTATTCAAAAGGCTATAGAATGAAAGTCGACTATCTGTTGTGCATACATATTATCGAGGGGTATTTGAGGGAAGGCGAAACAACAACCAGCGAGAGACAAATAATACCAAGGCAAACAAGGCGATCAAAGTAAAACAACATCATGGTAGGATTGAATTTCTAGGTTAAACGAGTCTCAATACTAATTTGGTCTAGAATGGCTTCATTGTAGGATTGGAAAAGAACGATCTTCGTGACATAGAGTCATCTCTAAGGGAGCTGCAACTTGGCTCATCAAAGGATTTACAAGCAGCATTGCTACTAGCAGTTGGGAAAGGGGACCTTGAAACTGTTCGTATACTACTGCAGCATCAACGAATAAATCCCAACATCCCAAATGCAGATGGTAAAAGTCCCCTATGTTTGGCTGCTGAAAATGGCCACGTACAGATTATAGAACTCCTGCTACAGGCGAAGGGTATTGACCCGAATCAACCAGACAGGGTATATCAACAGTCCCCGCTATCGTGGGCAGTTGAGAAGGGCCATGAAGCAGCAGCTCAACAACTGCTATCATGCGAAGAAGTCAATCATGATTCAAAGGATATTTACGGCCAAACACCAGTTTCCTGGGCTGCAGAAAAAGGTTATCATGTGATTTTGCGAAAACTTCTTCTCGGTAATGCCCAACCAGATATTAAAGACGATGCGGGAAGAACACCGTTATTGTGGGCCTCAGAAAAAGGACATCACGAGGTGGTGCGCGTATTACTGGAAACGAAATCAGTCAATATCGACTCGCGAGATGACGGAGGCCGCACACCGTTATGGTGGGCTGCTAGGAACGGGCATTTGCAGGTTGTGGAACATCTTCTCAACAACGGAGCAAACCTAGAACTGAAGCCACCTTATTTCAAAGATAAAACTGATGGCGCGGAAGAGTTAGGTACACCGTTGTACTGCTCCGGCCGTGAGGGACATTTTGAGGTCGTCCGGCTGCTCTTGGACAGGGGGGCAGATGTCAATTCATCGCCAGGGCCCAGAGATTCTGCTCTGTTCCAGGATGTCATGCTATTTTCCATACATACGCCGAATATTCTGCGAATCATTCGTTTGCTCGCCGATAGGGGTGCGAACTTGGAACTTCAAGATTCCTTGGGTCAAACAAGCCTCCATATGGCGGTCCGAAATAATGAGAGGAGAATGGTGGAATGTCTACTAGACTGGAAAGCTAAGATCAATCCTACTACTTTGGCGGGTTTGACCCCGCTATATATTGCGATTCGAGATGAATCCAGACAATTAACTCTACTCCTATTGTCAAGAGGAGCCGATGTCCATATCGCAGATGAGCACGGAAATACGCCGTTGCATATAGCTGCCACTCGGAAGAGTTTTGAGATTGCTCAACTGATAGCAGAGCGCTCCGGTAACATTAACATCAGAAATCATCGTCAAGAAACGCCTCTACACAAAGCTGTTCTATCCCATCGGCTTAGAATTGCCAAGCTCTTGATACAGATGGGTGCAGAGGTTAATGCTCGAGATAGTCGCGGTCAAACACCCTTGCATACGGCTACAGGAACTAGATACCGGCTGATGATGCTGTTACTCGCAAACGGGGCCGATATCAACATGAAAGATAACACCGGGCAAGCTGTTTTGCATCACACAGCTGTTGAAGGGACCGCACCTGAGGTGGAGTACCTGATTAACCATGGGGCACTGCTTGATACTAGAGACTTTGACGGTCGATCTCCTCTTGACATGGCCAAGAAAGCAAAAAACACAACTGTGGTGACCTTTCTCCAGAAGAGGATCAGCACATAAGCAAATTCCTGTTTGGTTCATGTTCTGAGTAGCGGAGAATGATATACGGACAGACACCCGACATCGACTATTCTTGCCTCATTATTTGGTTGTAGTTATAGATGGGAGATAAATCACTAATCATTATGCTCTATCTAGGTATATTTTGAAAACCGAAAGGTCTCTCAAATACCATCTGGGAATATCCCTTTCCCGTTACAATGTAGTTCAAGACTATTATATGCCTGGAGCTCCCATCAGTCTGACTAGCCTGTTGTAATCAGCATTGCAAACATGAGTCACGCCACATGTTGGATCGCCGCACAAATTTGATCTCGTGTATGGCACCCCTGCCGAGTTTCCGGTATATTGTTGCTGCTGTTGATGCCGTGCTCTCGACACATCATTGAGACACTGTTGTTTCTGAACTCGAAACCCGTGTTGTTTCTGAATCAACTCGTCAAATCTCTCGTGTAGCGACCACGAGCTGTTAATATGAATGAATTTCCATAGTTGTGCATCATCTTCTTTCCTCGGTCGCCCAACACTGTAGTGACCTCCGTCATAAAAACCGAAATAACTCCAGTCTGAAGAAATTTCTGATCACCTGTCAGTGGCGAGGATGTGTGTTCTAGTTCGTTGCAGATAAAATCATGCGTGTAGATACCACCCCGCAGATCAGGCTCCGGGACCCAGTGCAGAGTGCTTTTTGAGTCCCTCAATCCGGTTTTATGGCCTTCACACGACCATTTGGATCCGAAGGGTCTAACGAAAGGTAATCCATCATTTCACTGTTTCGAAACAATGTAGCTGAATCCGAGTTCATGTCAAGCAGCTGTCATAGGATGGGTGTATGAGTACCAGCAGGATGAAGCAAATCAACTAATTGTGCGCGCAACGAAAATGCCGCCCATTGAGAACCTTTTATCCCATCGTATCAAATAATCTATGAAGATCCCTGTGGATTGCATATAACTTTAGGCAGCGCCGGTGGCGGCTACCAACAAAGACAGGCCGTGACAGGATATGATGCTGTAGCAGGGATACTGGTGTATGCCTTGTCTAGAAGACTTGCGTGACTGCCACGGCGGATTGCAAGAAGGTGTCCGGGTCGTTGATAGGGCGGTCAAATGACAAATTGTGCCATAAAGCGATACCCTCTTCTTGGGAATCATACACTCTAGAGGCTGGTCGACACGCCGTCCATACTGAGCAATACACAGATCATCAGGAAGACCGCACGCTGTTACGTACCCCAAGTTGAAATGAAATGCTACAATGTTTCTCATGACGATAGATACATAGCCATTTACACCCGAAGATAGGAAGATTATGCAGATGGACATATCATTGCACAAGTAGTTAAACAGGTAATTACTGTGTCCAATCCATCCCATCCCCCAAAACAGCCTGCCCCTTTTCAAGCGACTTCGAAGGCTCCTCACCCAACCACTGAGGCTGCAATCTGTCCAAATTCCGCTCAATCTCCCAGGCACGTCCGCCCTCAACGTACATCGAGGTCCCATTCAGCCCGGCAGACGATACAACCCCAGCAATGACTTTAGCCACATCCAAAGGCCGATTAGTCGGTAGATTTGCTTTGTGCCATGCCTCCTCTATGCCTGCCACCATACCCGTCTCGGTCATCCAGGGACAGATAGCGTTGACACGAATGTTGTGCGTTGTCGGTAGACTGATGTATTTGCGTAATGAGCGCATTAGCCCTAGGACGCCGTGCTTGCTGGCTTGGTAGACGAATATGCCTGGAGACTCTTTGAAGCCGGCTACGGACGAGACGAGGGTTAGGGAGCGGTCTTCATTTTCGGATCGGTTTTGGCGTAGATAAACGGTTGCTATGCGGGCACAGTAAAGGCATCCGAGGAGATTCACGTCGAGGACTGTGGAAGAAGGCACCTAAACCAGATTTAGCATCTCTGCTATATTGATGGCATTCCGGGTATGTTTCATACCTCCTCAACACTTTCAACCGTCAACGCCGGATCAAACCAGTTTCCGCGCTCAACAACTCCCGCATTCGCGATTACATGGTCAATTCGTCCATGCCAGGACAATGCTGTCTTGAATAGTACTAATACAGACTGATAGTTTGTGACATCAACGGCCACGAATCGAGCCCTGGGCAAATCTTGGGCTTCATTGACGGCATCTTGGACATCACGACCAGACTTCTCATCAATGTCGCCGAAGCAAACATATGCGCCGTGTTGAACGCATAACTCGACTAGGCTTTGACCTATCCCTTTGGCGCCCCCTATCACCAGTTAGCTGTCTACTATATGGATTGCTTTGAAGATTTTTGCGTTATACCTGTCAAGACTATGACTTTGTCCTGCAGTGACTCGCGGGAGAAGGCTGGATGGAATTGAGACATGGTGCCTTGTTTTGTTGCTGTTGCTTCGATTTCTTCTACTACAGAACTCGACTTCTGTTGACTATAATAACATCCGCGAGGTTGCAATGATTCTATATGGGTTTTTCCAGAAACTATCTCCAAAATGTGGTCAATCAGTCAAATGCATCAATCTTCATAATCCGAATACTCCGATGTTGCAAACCCCCTCCTTCGGAAAACCCCCTCCAAAATTTGAGAGCTTCCATCGGGAACGTACTGAGACTCCAGGTCCGCATCCGGGAGCTTTCCGGGAACCTATATAGAGCTCTACGTACCTAGGTAGATGATCCGCTGATTATCTTCCCGGAAGTGTAACAGTCTGTCTATATGCAAACCCCGCATTTTGGAATCGTTTTGATCCTTCAAGTTGGGGTTCGTCATCGGGGAGGACTTCCGATAGTTAGCTATATAATTGACTGGATTGGACCCTGGAATTAAAAATCATAAATCTTACGAGTGTCAAATTGATCTACTGATATTTATTTATTTGTCTTATTAGAAATGCCACTGGAAACTTACTTCCACATCTCAAGCGAAAAGGGCTTGTCGAGTGTGACATCCCTCATAATCGGCTCCAAAGAAGCCATCCTCTTCGACCCACCGTTCCTCATCCCTGACGCTAACGACACGGTAACCTGGATTAAACAAAAACTCGAGGCAGGAAATCAAACCCTGAAAGCCATATTCGTCACCCATCACCACCCGGATCACTTCTTCTCCGCAAACCCCATCCTCGAAGCATTTCCGGAAACCCGCTTCTTCGCTGCTCCTTATGTCCTAGCTGGCATAAATAAAGAGTACGATGACAAGGTAGTCTACTGGCCATCCATATTTGGTAGGGAGAATATCCCCGAAAAGCCACGGAAACCAGATCCGTTTGAGTATACGTTTTTTGTCCTGGATGGAAACCCAGAGTCACCGGTACATTTGTTGGGTCCTGTGCAGGGGGATTCGGTTGATCATACTATTTTTTGGCTACCCAAAGAGCGAACGCTGATTTGCGGGGATTCCGTGTATGCGCGTAGTACACATGTCTGGTACGTCCCCTTTACCCATTTTGCTGCTTTAAGAACATCGATGCTGATAATATTTGCACAGGGTCGAAGAAGTCGAATCCCCCGCCCTCCTAGAAGCATGGCAGAAAACAATACAACTCATCGAACACCTCAACCCTCTCAGGCTAATCCCCGGCCACATTGAGAGAGGCTGGGAGCCAGACGTTGCAGCAGATCTGGCCCACATGAAAAAATACCTCTCTCTGTTTGGCGAGAAGGTCACCTTTGCCTCTCAAAAGGCGACCGTCGACGAACTATACGAGTTTTTCAAGAATAATTTCCCGCAAGCGAACAAAAATCTAGATTTCTTTCTGGGACATTTATCGAATCAGTTTGGTGAGGGCGGAAAAGTATGGGAGGAGAATCGGCATCAGGGTGCTGGGGAAAGGGAAAAAGAGTCTTTGCAGGGGTACTGGTTTAGTTAGTTGGTACGTATCTATTAGCCAATTCAAATAATATCGTTCCTATGGAAACGCCGGATTCTCCATATACTAAGCTGGCCATCCGAAATACGGGGCATACCCCGCGTTATACCTAGGGCATATCCCGGGGGGATATCCGGTGAAGGTTCATATTCCGGCCCAATATAGATGTTGTTCCCGGTTGTGTCCCTTTAATTCCTTACTCGAATCTAATACACCATTAGAAGCCACTGCAGATGAGAAGATGGGCGTCTCAAGCTCAAACAAACATCTTTAACTAGCTTCGGGATGAAGAGTGCATCCGGAGGGCAACCATGTTGGTTACTACGGCCGCTGCAGGCACGAACGAAAGATTTGTGGATCAGTAAGAATCCATCAAGGACTTGGTAGAAGCCGACTCTACCGTAAATACCAGTGGGTAGCATTGTGTCCAAAAGATACATAGCAATAGGATACAAATATATTATACTGCTGGGGAAAGGTAGAGTATGATGCTCTTCTACCGCACATCGTTCCATTGACCTTCCATCTTTCCATTTATAATAGAACTATATCGTAATCAGTCCCTTGAACGAAATCTTTCCAAGTCATGCTATGAGCCCGCAATGGATTATTATCCCTCCACGCCCAATACTCGGTGCAGATACGTTTTGCCATATCGACACTTTGGAATCCGTGGCGAGTAGGCACGTATCCATAACAATTTAGGTGAGGTAGATTCTCGGCAAGTACTCGAAGCTGGCGGTGCTGCGTGCAAGTGGCTGATCCTTGATTTATGTAAGGGGCCGAGTTCTTCGTCAACGAGCTCGGAAGACAAGATGCTTAAACGGTCAAAGATAGATTTTGCTACGTCCAACGACGGAGACTTGTCAGGAAAAGAATGCGGATAGTGACAGGCATTCAATATTCATGTCTTGCTGCCAAAAGAAAAGTTCACCGATTCACCGAGATGCGCTTTGATCACTAACCCTAAGTCCAGAGTGTGTTCACGGCGGTCTGCATGATTGGTGACTTGCATACCTGCATATACAAACCCAGTCTCCGAATGCCATCCTTTAATCAAGGATGAATCATAGGATGATTAGGATCACGTCTTGGTGTATCAAAAGAAATGTTGACCGATTCACCGAGATGCGTGTTACGAGATTACGTGAATACGGAATTCACACTCGTTACATACCATTACCAAGAATCCCCGCTGGGTGGTACTACATTTTGGTGCGATCGGTATTTGGTCGTATTTTAGTTACCGTATGAGTTCCGACAATGGGTTTTTTATCACGTGCGTCGATCCAGTGTCCCGCCCTAGTCCGAGTATGGACTAGTGCGTCCCGATTGGGATGTCACTATTGAGGGAGCATCTGATGCTTTGCGTGCAAGCTTTTGATTGTTTCTCTCGCATTCTTTTGGCATTGTCCTCGTCTTCAATTGAATCATACTTGACCATTGTTCCTATCTCAACTGGTTAATTGATTTCTTGTCGTGACAAGTAAGCAGGATAGCTCCCAGCTCCCAGCTCCAGTCCTGTCGTCATAGTCTGTCTCTGACGTACTCGAGCTCCGCCGCCAATTTCTCTCACCGGAATCTCCCCCCACCAAACCACCACCAGAATTGCTACAGCTCATTTTCTTTCACACTTTTGCTTCACTGATTGCAGTCGACATTTATCAGAATAACAGGAAGCAAACTTAACTATCGACAGGCTGAGAGGCCACCCCGCCACGATGAGTTCGGCCACTGCTTCCTCCATCAAACCACCCGTCAAACCATCCAAAAAACGCCGCATCGCCGTGCTCACTTCCGGCGGTGATGCTCCCGGTATGAACGGCGCCGTCCGCGCCGTTGTGCGGATGGCCATTCACAGCGGCTGTGAAGCTTTCGCCGTACACGAAGGCTACGAGGGGTTGGTTGCGGGCGGGGACTTGATCAAACAAATGCACTGGGAAGATGTCCGTGGCTGGTTGTCGCGCGGAGGAACCCTGATCGGTTCGGCGCGCAGCATGAAATTCCGTGAACGCGCCGGTCGTCTTCAGGCTGCGAAGAATATGGTCTTGAGGGGAATCGATGCTTTAGTCGTATGCGGAGGAGACGGTAGTTTGACTGGTGCCGACCTCTTCCGATCGGAATGGCCTAGCTTGTTGAAAGAGTTGGTACAAACGGGCCAATTGACCGAAGAACAGGTCTTCCCTTACACGACATTGAATATCGTTGGTTTGGTGGGCTCAATTGATAATGACATGTCCGGTACAGACGCTACAATTGGTTGCTACTCTTCGCTCACCCGTATTTGCGATGCTGTTGATGATGTCTTCGATACTGCCTCGTCGCATCAGCGAGGTTTCGTTATTGAGGTGATGGGACGACACTGCGGCTGGCTCGCGCTGATGTCCGCCATCAGTACGGGTGCAGACTGGCTTTTCATTCCTGAGATGCCGCCGCGTGATGGCTGGGAGGACGATATGTGCTCTGTGATTACCAAGGTTAGTCTGTTATCCTTTGTATTGTGACGTCCTCTAACTTTTTAGAACCGTGAACGAGGCAAGCGACGAACAATCGTTATCGTCGCTGAAGGTTCCCAAGATCGCCACCTTAACAAAATCTCCTCGAACGACGTCAAAGATCTTCTCAGCAACCGATTGGGACTCGACACTCGAGTGACAGTGCTCGGACACACCCAGCGTGGAGGTCCTGCCTGCGCATACGACAGATGGTTGTCTACATTACAAGGTGTGGAGGCTGTCAAGGCTGTGCTCGATGTTAAACCAGACTCTCCATCTCCAGTCATAGTCATTCGAGAGAACAAAATCGAAAGAATGCCTCTCATGGAAGCAGTTCAACAAACCAAGGATGTGACTGCTCGTATTCACGCCAAAGACTTTGATCAAGCTATGGCTATGCGCGACTCCGAATTCAAGGAGTACTATAATGCATACCTCAACACCACTTCCGTCGACCATCCCAAGATGCGGCTTCCCGAAGACAAGCAGATGCGCATTGCCATCATTCATGTTGGAGCACCAGCTGGTGGTATGAACCCGGCTACACGAGCAGCCGTTGGGTACTGCTTGACTCGCGGTCACAAACCCATTGCCATCCACAACGGTTTTCCCGGTCTTTGCCGCCATCATGATGACAAGCCCGTTGGCTCAGTCCGGGAGGTGAACTGGCTAGAGTCGGATGATTGGGTTAATGAAGGTGGTTCTGAAATTGGCACAAACAGAGGTCTTCCAGGTGATGATCTTGAAGCCACTGCTCGGGCGTTCGAAAAGTACAAGTTTGATGGCTTGTTTATTGTTGGTGGATTCGAGGCATTCACCGCAGCCAGTCAGTTGCGAAAGGGCCGAGAATTCTACTCTGCATTCAAAATCCCCATTGTCGTGTTGCCAGCGACCATTTCCAACAACGTGCCTGGCACGGAATACTCTCTCGGTAGCGACACCTGCCTCAACACACTGATCATGTTCTGCGACGCTATCCGACAATCAGCATCCTCATCTCGCCGCCGAGTCTTTGTCGTCGAAACCCAAGGTGGTAAATCCGGTTACATCGCCACCACTGCCGGCTTGTCCATCGGTGCTGCAGCCGTCTACATTCCCGAAGAAGGAATCAACATCAAAATGCTAGCTCGGGACATTGAATTCCTTAGGTCTAGCTTCGCGTCCGACCGAGGCGCCAATCGCGCCGGTAAGATCATCTTGCGCAACGAAACCGCCTCTCAAACATACACCACCCAAGTCATCGCCGACATGATCAAGGAAGAAGCCAAGGGCCGCTTCGAGTCCCGCGCCGCTGTACCCGGTCACTTCCAACAAGGCGGCAAACCATCCCCCATGGACCGTGTCCGCGCTCTCCGTATGGCAATCAAATGCGTGCAACACATCGAATCCTACGCTGGCATATCGCGCGATGAAATCGCCAAGGACGAATATTCCGCCTCCGTCATCGGCGTCAAGGGCTCTCAGGTCCTGTTCTCGCCCATGGGTGGACCAGGCGGTCTCGAATTCACAGACACAGACTGGGCAAAACGTCGTCCCAAACATGAGTTCTGGCTCGAGTTGCAGGATCTGGTCGATGTGCTGAGTGGTCGGCCAAGCAACCAAGCAGGCGGCAATGCTGGAACCGAATAATCCAAAGGGAAATTGGGAGCGTTACGAGAGTACGTAAGATGATTAGATGATGATTAAACAAACATGGGAGTTATCTGCATTTGATTTTTTGGTGGTTATGTAAAATCTTCAATCTTCAAGAATTAATTCATTATGATAATTGGCTATCCCTAGCTGTACCTGACGTGTCTTTGCCCCTAAATACATGCCATAGACCGCAACGCCTAATATAGTAGATATATGAGTGTACTGATCAATACGTATAACGATACGCCGGATGCCTATCCCCCAACACAGCAAACTGCTCCTTAAACCCCAACCCTTCCAACCCCCTCAAAATCTTCTCCGGCTCATCCCTTTTGATCCTATTCAACCGTCTAAGCCACAAAATCTGCGCCGCAATCAACACAATCGCAATCACAATCAACGACAAATTGAATCTTGCACCCAACTCAAAGTACGGCGCTGACTTTGCGGGGTATATCCATGTACTCATCACGCCGCCGATACTGGTTGATATGAACCCCATAGCCACAGCTGTTGCGCGTCGTACATGTCCCGCGCTGTTGTTGGGGACCCAGCTGATCAGACATGGTGCGGCGGAGTATATCCCCGTTACGAGGAGGATTAACGCGGTATATCGAACTCCCACACTGCGGCCCTTGAGAGCCATTACAGCGCCGACGAGGGCGATCGAAGTTGTAATTAACGCGCTTATGCCGCGCTGTTTGTAGTGATCAGCCACAAAAGCGGTGGCTAGAGTAACGACGAATGCGCAGGCGTAGGGGGGCACGGTGAGAAGTTGTGTTTTGATTGTTCCGTAGCCCAACGCTTGAACGATTGAAGGGGAGAAGTATGCGAGTCCGAAGAGACAGCAGCCGCTACAGAAGAGGGCGGCGCAGTTGAGCCAGACGTGAAGGTCGAGGAGTGTTGATACGACTTGTTTGAAGGTGACGTGCTCGTCTTCCTTGTCTGAGTGGTTGTTGTCGCGTTGTAGCCTGGCGACGCAGCATTCTGCGTGTCGGGGTTGGAAGGTGATCACGTCCTTCGGTTCACTGGGCAGTAAGAATAGAGCAACAAGTCCAAAACAAACGGTAAAGACACCCTCAAGCAGGAAAATCCACTGCCACCCCCGAAACCCTCTCAGACCTTCCATCTTCACAATCGCGGCCGCCAAAAGACCCGAAAACGCACCACTCAGAGACGCAGCTGAAAAGAATAGCGCGATCCGGACTTGCAGTTCGTGTCGTAGATAGAAGCCAGATAGGTAAAGCACAATCCCTGGGAATAGGCCGCCTTCCAACATACCGAGGAAGAATCGACAAGCCACGAAACCGTGGAAGCTTGTGACTTTGCATTGCAAGGTCGTCACGACGCCCCATAATGCGCAGAGGGTGGGGAGGAGGAAGCGAGGTCCGATTTTTTTGAGGACCAGGTTTGATGGGAGTTCGGCGAGGATGTATGGTACGTATGTAACGGTTATTGCTGTCGCACTAGTCAGCTCTCATGTCTGACTTTGTTTCACTGGAGATGGGAATTATTTACCAGTTTTGTATTCCCAATCCGACAGTTTAAGATCTGCAGCCATACCTGCTACACGCGCATTCCCGACATTGGCACGATCAAGCCAGGCGAGTAGATATAGCATCAGGGTTAAGGGGATGAGCAAGATATCAAGTCTGAGCCGTGTCTCACGCTCAAGTTGACGCAGTGATGGGTCTTCAAGCGACTCTGCATCTTCGAGCTCTTTGTGAGTCGGGATGTCTTTCATCTCAGAATCCTGATCTTGACTCATCGTAAAATGGGGTAATTGTTCAGTATAGACAATCTGTCTCTCTCTCCCTTCAAGCACTCGACAAAGCATAGAACGGGGCTACATATATACACAATACGAAGCCTAGACTATCAAACAGTCCATTTCTCAAGTTTGCCGATAGTATCAACCGAACAGCAGTACACGATTTACTTTAGACGTCCAATTCGTCAGTTACACAAAGAGCCTAGGTTAACATATAAACATCATATAATCCCTTCTCACAAACATGCCGATTGTATCAGCCGATTTCTATTATTATCAGCCCCATCCCCGGATTGCAGAACTTTGGCCTTTTGCGACCCTAGCCAATCCGGGACCCCAGAGATTAAGGATACGGGCAAAAGATGGAAAGCAAAGCCCGTTCGTTCCTGTTGCCCATGGGGTAAATTGGCGGGGGTTCCCGGATCATCTATTGGTAGGGGGTCTGGGCTCTGACCATTGCGGTATCCTCCCGTACAAATCTCGTATGCCTAAAGTACTCCGAACCTAGATTGTGTGCCACATACTGTGTTTTCGGGATCTGCATGGCTTTTTCTATGGGTTTAGCGGGGACCGATTACTTACCGAGGTAGGCAGGGCCAAACCTACTGCAAAGGTATACATAGTATAGTCGTTTCATTCGTCATGATCTCTCGTGAGAAGATGCAAAAGGGGTATGTGGCCTAGTATCTCTCTTTTTCTATGATGGGCTCCAGGTTTTACACGCAAATTAAGCCTTGGCATGGTAGTAGACATGGAAAATAACTATAGACAATCCACGAATGAGTTGAAATATTATTCAAGTCAGTCCTTCCGGAACTTCATGGGATTTAGAAATATGGGGACCTGGCATGCAGTCGAATCGACTAGAAGAAGAAGAGTCTATATATTATTTGCTCAGTACAGAAGCTTTCTTTCCTTAATTGTTTGATCTAAGCTTACTGACCAATAATACTGCCTCGGCAGAGGGGAGGTACCAAAGTGAACGGTAGGCAATGTTTCTGGCGAGCCTCTTAACTGTAAATTTACCTATTGAGTTGTGAGTGTGTCAAGTCCAGAAAGAATAACTTGAACACCCTATGCTACTATGGGACTTTGGTGTTGTATAACATCGATTGCGGGGCCTCATTCATGTATAGGCCTCACCAAGCGTATGACAATGAATATTGCTAATAAATCACTGGTCTGAGGAAAGGCAATTATGTAGAGTTCTATGAGGGAGATGTTAGTATCATTGGTTTGGTGTATTCATAACTTCAATATATAGAGTAAAAGAACGTTTGGAATACAGGACATTGTCAATCAGTTGATACTTGTGACTAGCTTGATATTCTACACCCGGTGTTAGGAGTGTACTCACTACCGTCTGTGATCAGCAGAATATCGATAAATCTGTCTATCCTCCGATGTCTGCATAAGCAAAAACGGGGGTGTCACAACACTCATTTGTGCTATTACTTCAGGTGTCTAGAGATTATTTGCAATAAACACAGGTCACGTTCTGTCTAATAGATTCTCTCACATAAGCTCTCATAGCTTTCCTAGACAAGTTAAATCATCTATCTCCAACCTGAGTACTTCGTAAGCAACAATCTTCTTGGCTCTCTTGCTTTCCCCCTTCAGGCTCAAGTTTAGTTACTCGCATCTTGGTTATGAGTCAATCTCTCTCAACCCTATCAAATTATTGTAGAGGCTTAAGGTCTTGATTGTATGTTGTAGTGGCCCTGCAGTCCTTTCAATCGCCAGACAGAGGTTAGAAGGGTTAGGGTTAGACGATAAGCATACATAGTAACTTAAGTCACCGTATATCCACTGTCAAATCTTTACCAAACCGATATTTCTGGTGAGAACAATCAAACTCAGATTGAAAACTGGTTATAGATTATCTTATACGCCGTCTGCATGTTTGTCAAAGACTTGCCCTTATGTGAAAACAATGAGCGTGATCTTGCTGGGCCAAGACCGAGCATCGAGTCAGCACATGTGCCACATCATATATCTCTGACAATGTGTGTTGCATGACTCGGGGATGCATTACTTAGTGACTATATGCCCTGATGAATTCCCCAACTAAATCGAATCAAGCATGGCGCAAAACGTCAGAGTTTGACTGTTCGCCTGCCAATTTTCAACAGCATCGTTGTACGCGCCGGTCTCTACCTGGTAGTTAGTGCTTACATGTTGTGTTAATTAGGCTTGGTATTATGCATTATTCTGACGCTCCGGAGCCAATTGTCCTGTTGTTGCGATTCAGCTAATAAACTTAATGAAAGACCGTCGCGTTTACGGACCTGTCCGCTTGTCAATCCTCAAAAGTTGAGAAGAGAATTGGGTACGTGGGGAGGACTGATCGCGACGAAACAAGAAGTGGCGGATGTTTAGATCGTGAGGGCGACGATATAGCACTGTAACCCACATTCTTTATGTATCTACCGAGTGTTTCAGATGGAACACCACGTCTTGCATGAGATTGATAAGTTTATAGAGGGTCATAGGTCATTTATGATCTGGTGTTATTGGGAATAGGAGGAAGTTAAGAACGTCAAGGGACGGTCTTGAGTTTTACCCTGAAATTTCATTTCCGGTTCAACATGTCACCTATAAGACCAAGCTGAGAGTCACGAGAAAAGTGCAAGTCGCAATAGCACAATCACACCTACAATAGCCAAGTCCTCTTGCGTAAATGCCAGTAGAATTTCGCTTGAAAAGCAACTGGAGTCTAACAAAAGCCGACAGTGTTTCTTCAGCAAAACGGCCCCCACCACACCGGTTGTGTATATTAATTGCCTATCTTCCACGTCCTGGCCTTCTTCGCTGAATCCGTTGTCCACTGCTGTCTATATGTCTTGTGAGTAGAATCGCCAGTACTAACCATCAATCCAAGATCAAGGTCAAAATCCCAAAGTCTCACAATCCATGTTGTTCGTGGATCCAAACCCAGGTGAGAAAATCCTTCGCGCCCTTGTAAAGGCTAAAGCCCCTTACGCCACATCTCCAGTACCTGCACTTGGCACTTGCTGGCTAACTTAAAGACTTAAACGGTCTTGAGTTAGCACTGTTTATTGGGCTGACGTTTAACCCTGTCAGGTTAGTTGAAGGGGGAGATTTAGAACGTAATCTACCCGATAGGAGCTAGCCCTGGGGTATACTCTTTTGGCGCGTACGTACTACACGTTTAAGCCAATCCAAGTCACTTTAAGGCGCTGATTCGTGTTCAGCTAGACTTTTAAGTCCTTCTAGCGTCGAATTTGTCTCCGCAACGGCGCAAAATATTGCCCAGAACATTGAATCTGCAACCCGTGACTCGACCGAGCTAGTACACGGTTTTTGCTCTTCTCTAAGTTCGCCTTCGCTTCGCTGGGCATTCTCGCATCGTACTCTTCTTTTGCATTTTCTTTTTTGCAAGGAGTAAAGACTGTGTCGGGCGTTTTTTGTTACGATTTCTATGCATCAAGGCTGCGGATGTGAACATCATCGACTGAATACATCAATCGCCTGACCATAAGAGAGTACGCACGCAAGTCACAGCAATGTCGGGACAATTCATATATCCGCCTCCGAATTCGCAGGATGTCACGTTGAACTACAATTATCGCGATTCAGTTGAGGTTAGCTTCGAGACAACAACCAACGATCGAATAGATCCGTACTTGTCATTATGGTATTATCTTGATGGAAAGCCATGGGCTTTGGGTACGTTCTCCGAATCTCCGTCTCCTTCACCTAGATTATCACCGACTAGAACGAAGTCCGTTTATTGACATTTGAATGCTCAAGGATACAACACCTCCGTCCCATCCAACGGCACAGTAACCGTTGACTTGAACGTCCTCGACCAAGCCTATTACGGCCAATTCAACTTTGACGACGGCGACTCAGTCCTATATCTTAGCTGTTTCTTCAATGTCGCCCATAACACGTCGCAAAGCCCGACGACTTGGGGTCAGAGCGCTGCAGCAGCTTGGTCTTCGTCGTTAGCGGCTGCTACAGCGACCACGTCCTCTACATCTACAAAATCGACCGCGACTTCGACAACATCTGCGTCTATATCTACATCTGCTACATCATCCGCAACTATCACATCCGCTGCAACACAAATAGCCACTCCTTCAACTACAGCGAGTTCATCTTCTGGTCTGAGCAGCGGCGCAATCGCCGGTATCGCTGTCGGTGTGGTTATCGGTGTCCTCGCGCTTGTAGGCATGGGAATATTCTTCTGGTGGCGGAACAGAAAAGCAAACAAGCCCGTGCAGGAAGGGTTCGTTGGCGAATTACCAGGAGGTCAACCGAGTCCACAACAACAGTCCTTTATAAACAACAATAACAATAATCAGGCGGAAAAGACGCATTTTGCTCCTTATTCAGATCATCCGAGTCAGAATTCGCAGACCACGCCGTCTGAGTTGGCTGGGCATCATGCCCTGCAGGAGTTGCCGTAATTATTGTGATTTGAGGCGATTTGGGTGTGTATAGGAAGTTATATGGTTAATAAAACTTAATATTGAATAATGATCTTACCTATGATCTTTACGACTTCCAACAGTACTGGATAAAGCTGAAAGGCAAGCTACCTAACAGGATCCATGGATGTCATGGCTACCTAATATATAATCGGCAAGGTTCTTAATTCATATCTTCTGTCATACATCTATTCAAATACCTAGGTGGGCCATATTCCACACGATGAACAAGTACAACAAGCATCATAAAGACATCCACAATCATACCTAGGTACTCCGAGCAAACAAACACACAATCCCATTATCCTATCACCAATGAAGGCTTAGTCCTGAGGACCACCAGCAGGACCATCATAATTCCAATAACCCTCTCCCTGGCTCCGGCAAGTCCCAACAACACAGTAATAACCACCACCCACATTGTTCGAGTTGGGCGAGTACATGACAAAGTTATCACCATCACCACTGAATCCGGTGCAAGCATTGAACTCACCATTCTCGCATGTGTAAGCAGTATGAGCGGTATTGTACCAAACACAAATGGTGTCACCAGAACCTCCGTTGCAGCTGTATGTGTTTCCAGTCGTCCAGCTTGCGCTCACGGCAAAGCCGCCGGTGAGCCATTCCTCTGCTGTTGCGGAGGCTGTCCAGCCGATGGTGTAGGAGACACTTTCGGTTTGGCCGACGCTGCAGCTGTCTGCTGCGCCGCAGTTGATGTTTTCCTGTACAAGATACCGATCAGGTACTGTTAGGTGAAGGAATTGAGAGTTGAGGCACTTACAGAAAGTTGCTTCAAGTAGTAGTTCTGGTGAGGGTTGCCATCGCCAACAACCTGGCTGGAAGCAGACCAGATACCGCATTGGCGCTCATCCAAAACTGGTCTAGACAATGACAGATCCCTGCGAGTAAGGTTTGCAGGCTCAGGTGGTCCCTGCTGTGCAAGCATAGACTTATATGCACTCTGCAACCCAGGAATAGCACCGCTATTAAAGCAAGTTGTCTCCTGGTCACCAAGAGGGGACAAGTTTAGGGAAGATGGCACAGGCACAGCACAGTCCAAGAAACTCTCGCCATCATTAAAGATTCGTGCACACGCAATACCACCAGAGGTATCACGATCTTCGTGCACTTTGTATGTCGTGGAGCCCACTGTCAGTGTACCAGCGCCGTTCTCGTCGATGTCTGCAGTGATGGGCAGGTCGGCAAAGGCGCCGGAGTTGAGGGTGCTAGAGCAGGAGTATCCGATGATTTCGGAGGTGTCCTGACTGACAACAGCGATGTCAGTTTCGGAGGTTGATTTGATCTGCTGGATCATGACGTTCACTTCTTGAGTGTTGCCGCTGCGGAGGTGAAGACGAGAAGGGGCGGTTAGGGCTACGGACACAAGCCCGGCCATGGCCGAAAGGGCGATAATGGATTTCATGATGAGGTTTGTTTGGATATGTGGATGTGCCTTAATGAGAGTGTGGAATGATGATTTGAACAGTTGATTGTTTTGACAGAAACTTGTTCCTTTTTATACTTCCATTTCATGTTACTATTTTCAGCAAGAGCGAACCTCCCGTCACCATCCTCATCCTCCAAGCAACCTCATCACACCAGATCAACAGCATTCTTTGCCTATAACGTACGTACCAAAAGTACAGCATACCCCCAGAAAGCGATATGGGGCCAAGAGAGCAGGCCATGCGACATTTTTGTTCCTTTTCTATCTCGAAACCTTCCTCTACAGGAACGATTTTCATATTTGCCAAGATGATCAACACATCAGGATCTCTTATTGAAACTTGAGATTGGCCAGTTCATTTTGGGATTACTGGGGCAAATGTTAAGTGGAGATGCTATCAGGTCAACTCTTCCTGCTGGCGATACAAAATCTTTACCTCGAAAGTTATATGTTTCTATATAGGGTATGTTTGTGTAGGATGATTATGGGCCATGAAACTGTTCGTGTCGACTGTTTGTTATACTGAAGTAGCCACGGCCAAACTTTACCCTACTGCTTATTGAATCACGATTGAGTCGTTATGTCATTCCGTCGCATAAGAAGGATCTGATATAACCCCCAATTTCTAGAAGTTAGTGTCTTGGTACACAGATGCTTATCAAGTTAAAAGCCTCAAGGTCTAACTAAAGGAATTGCGGGGAAATGGCCCCTAAGCCCTATACCTAGATAGTAAGGATCGGGTGCTCGGTTTGAAGTCTAAACACAATTATACTTATCATCACTAATGTTGATTGGCTGTCTACCGTATATTAGATACCCTATTAAGTGTACAGCGGCTGAGTCAGTCTAGTGCAGCAGTGCTTCTTGGTAGTAGGAACGTGGAGCCAATACGTTATACCCATGACAAGAAATATGGATAATCTCACGGGGCAGTAGTTTACTATATATGAAACGAGAGACGGGTTAGGTAACCGACAATCAAGTAATCCTACAGCCACATATTGAATCCTTCGAGGCATGACGTCGTCCTCCGAACCATGTAAAAGGACGAGTGAGGGATATTCTCGTCACTCGATGCTATCTACCTCGGTAGCAGGAGAAATGAGGAACTGATCCTTTTCCATTCATACAATGCGGAAGTAATTGGAAATTTATCAAAGACTTTTAAATAGCTTGCTGTATGAAATTGAGAACCTCTCGACCTTGGTTCCATGTCTATCGGGCTTATATCCCCAGATATCAACAAGGGTCCACACTGAACAAGTGAGAGTTGGATGGTGTACCTGCCATATCTTGAAATTCGCCGGTTTTCAGCTACCAAGTTACGTGACTACCTATGACGTGAATATTTCTATCTTCTACGAAGCTAAATGTTGGGGGCTTAGGGTTGTTTAGCCCCCACGGAAACCCCCGAGTTGACTGTCCAGTGACGATTTGAAGCAATATTATTGGGGACTGCTGATCGGTGGATCGAAACAACAAACAACTGAAGTCGAAGAGAACCAAGATTGACGTATTTTCTGCTTCCATAATATAGAATAGGTTGGCTAATGGGCATGTTTTACCGGGGAAGGTTTTTGCATTGTGCGTAGGCTACGCGAGACAAGCAAAAGTTCGATATAGCCATACAAACGCAATGAATCAACATCTAATAAACTGTACCTACGTCTCCAGGAGATCTACATACTCAACAGATATACATTGTCTTGTCCAATCATCTGCATCCCACTCCAGGCACAGAGATTGCGAGCTAGAAGCAATGGGTTGGTACGAAATCCGGAAACATGATGTTGATTGTTGACATATGTACACCACATGGGCTAAATATAGATTCTTGCTTAAGCGTCAACCGCCCCAGATGTAGATTAGACCGCTCCATGTAAAGAAACCAGAAACCAACTCTCACGATGCTAGAAGTGGTACCATAGCCGTCGGATATTGAACGTTTGATTTGATTGACGGATAAAATCAAGCTGGTTGAAGCCCTACATGATCATCGGCTATAGCCTATACGGCAGAACCGAATTATTCCGTCGGGACACGATTAGCCCTAACTGGCCGTAACCCCGGACCGGATAGGGATTGATAACTGTTTTCTTGTTTTTTTAAATAAAGCTGTTTTTGTGCTTATACATAGATATGCATATATAAACAACCATTAATAAGGCTGTTTGTTCACTCGGAGCAAACACCGCAGCCCTACACGGCTATTTCTTCAGTTAGATCCACTAGATATATCCATGGATATTACCCCTCATCGAAGTTAATTACCCGCAGATTATCCATTTAAAAATCAATAAAAGTTAGACTTCCTTTTCTACTGAATACCATTATTTAATCTTGAGCATCGTGTCCTTTCCCTTCTTTCTGTGCTATGACCAGTGTATAGTTGCGCCTTAAAGGTAGTGTGGTCTAGCGTTCTAAACAAGAAAGGCTTCTAGATTTTGAGTAGATCTGTTTGATTTGTCTGACTTCTATATTTTCCTGTTGCATTTGACTAAATAGAAGGAAACGGAAAAGGGAAAGTTGGCTCAGATTGCAATCCGCTCACCATGACTGCTCCAGTACCTCTCACTCTTGGATACGGAGATCTTCATCCCTTCGCCAAAGTCCAACTTCAAGATCATGAGTCGGTACGGCAACTCTTGCGAACCCTGCTCGACCCCCTTCAACCTTTCTTCTCACCAGCCAAAGCTCGAGTGCGCGTGCCTGGTGGGACCGGGGTAAGATTCGATCAAACAGCCGCCGAAGTTGAGGGTATTTGTCGGCCTCTTTGGGGTCTAGCATTTCTTCTTGCAGGCGGAGGAAGCTACGCAAATACTAACTCATGGATTGAAGGTATCAAAGCTGGGACAGACCCTGAAAGCCCAGAATATTGGGGAAATCCGCGAGACAATGATCAAAGAATGGTCGAGATGTGTCCACTTGGGGTTGCATTTGCGATTGCGCCGCAATTTTGGCAAAGTCTCTCAGAGAAAGAGAAGGGAAATGTAGAGCAATGGTTGGGTAACTCAATCAATACCAAGGAGTATGCTTTCCCAGTCTATCGTGCCATAGTTCGATGAACTAATCGCCTTTGGTTGCAGGATGCCGAATACAAATTGGCTCTGGTTTAGGGTTTTTGCCAACCTGGGATTAAAGCTGAATAATGGCAAATACTCAGAGGAAAGGTTGCAGCAAGATATCAAGCATCTGGAAGGCTTCTATCGCGGTGGGGGCTGGTCCAATGATGGTCCAGAGGGTATTCATCGTACGTAACAGGTTTTCTCTATTTGGATGCTTCGTCGCCTTATGCTAATCAAGTCTGGGACAGAAATGGACTACTACTCGTCTAGCTTTGCAATTCAATTTCTGCAGCTCATATATGCCAAATTGGCAGGAGCGGAGGATCCAGAAAGAGCTAAAGAGTTCAAAGATCGCGCACGCCTTCTAGCACTTGATCTAGTCCATTATTTTGACGACGAAGGTACCTGCTCCTTTGTGATCAATATAACTCTGCAAACCTATACGAACGGTCAATAATAACGACGCCCACAGGTCGTGCCATCCCCTTCGGTCGAAGCTTGATTTACCGGTTTGGGGTAGTAAGCTTTTGGGGTGCTCTAGCGTACGCAGATGTCGAGCTTCCTGCCCCTTTATCGTGGGGAATGGTGAAGGGTATTGTTCTTCGCCACTTTCGATGGTGGCAGAGCCAGCCTGATATTTGGTCCTCCAGTGGTACACTGACAATTGGGTACTCCTATCCCAACATGTACATGGCAGAGAGTTACAATAGTCCCGGAAGCCCGGTAAGGAATATATCATTCTCTAGCTTTTGGAATGCTTACAAAGCTAACGACTTTTTTTTTTTTTAAAAGTACTGGGCATGTGTTGCATTCATTTGCTTAGCTGTGCCGCCAAGTCATCCCTTCTGGACGTCCGAGGAGACGCCGCTTCCAAAGTCTCTGCCTAAAGTAAAGGCGATCAAGCAGCCAAAACATATCATCAGGTGTGTAATCATAATTTGTTACTTGAAATACTTCGCAGATGCAAGAGATCAAATTTTTTTAATGAGCTTTCACGATCTAGCTCCCTGGGAAGCCACTACTTTCTTTTATCGTCTGGCCAGGCATGCGGATACCCAATGAAAGGCACGCATGCAAAGTATGGGGCCTTCGCGTACAGCAGTGCCTTTGGCTATTCCGTATCTCCGGGCCATTTTACGCTCGGGCAATATGCTTTAGCATCCCAGCTCGGATTCTCCGACGACTGCGGCGAGTTCTGGAAAGCCCGTCGCTTAAGTGAGTATTCTGCCCTGGAGGAGAGAGAGGGACTGCCTGTCCTTGTTTCCATTTGGAAACCATTTCCAGACGTTAAAGTCAGGACCATTCTAATACCCCCGACGGAGGATACACCAAATTGGCATCTTCGAATCCATCGTATTGAAGCTGGTCGGGACGTCATGACGGCAGACGGCTCCTTCGCCATAGCTAATACTCGGGCCCTTGATGGAAGGCATCTAGACCCTTATGATGCAAAAATTTCGGAGGGAACATTCCCGCGATATCTCAACAACTATGCCGCCCGTACGCAGGATGGCTACTCTAGTGGTAGCCAAGGCGCATTTGCAGTATCCAAAGGGGCAGTCGGGATCCGTGCACTGGAACAAAACTCACAACGAAGCGCTACGCTTGTAGAAGCTGATGCAAACTCGAACGTGATGGAAAGCAGGACGGTTATTCCAACCCTGGAACATACTATTCCGAAAGGTCAAACGGTGTCGTATATGTCGGCTATTTATGCAAAACCAGCAGGTAGTGCTGTCTCCAAAACGGAGTATCTGAGTGGATGGGATTCCCCTCCTGAGGTGCCAAAATGGGTTTTTACGGAGATTGCGAATTGACGGGCTATATGATTTCAAGCATATTAGGGCATATTAGCTTCCAAATCAAAGTCCATGCTTTGTTTAAACGTTATATACCATCTAAATTGAGGATAGATTTAATATATAGATGATACTCATAGTAGTGGCTATAATCTTATGATCAAGAATTATTTGATCGGAAACTGTCAAATCAAATCAGCTTGTCATTGTATATACAGTATTACACGACTTTTGATTAAAGTCTAAGAAATCTCCTCGAGTATATTTGCCCAGCTAATGTTAGAAAACGGGGGTGCATCAACCTGACACACGGTTCCTGGCTCTGGCAAAGTGCCATTTACCCAATAACCTGCGGTGGTCTGCGAAGTGCATAATGAGGGAAGTACCAGGGAAGTATGCTAAAATAGGCAAGTTAGCGCATATCGCTATTTTCGGGCAAGGATGTAGTAACAGAATGGGAAAACATACACCGTATCCCTTTACTTCAAGAACGACACTACCCTCAAATCCAGCACTGACGTTATATGCAGACTGGATTGGTGTATGCCCGTCATATGTGTTCGCAATAAGAAGTACTGGATTCTTTGGGCTGACTTGAAAGTCACCTTCGTAACGCTCCTTAGCATCTAGCTTCCATTGTGCACAAGCCATAGAAAGAGAAATGTCACTACGACCTATAATCTTGCTCGTATTGGAAAGCTCGTAGACTGCTGGAAGAAACTTATCGTATGTTCCTGCACGAGCAGCCGGAGTTCGATCTGAGCAGTGAATCCCCTCTAGAGGAGGATACACTGAACCTATTGTAAGCAAAGTGGTATTGTCAATGGGTATAACCCTCCCCACAAATTCAAGGAAGGAGATTTCATCAATCTCTCCGGTCATGAGCATGTCGAACATCAGTGTGGTATTCTCCCAACTTGTGGTTGCGTAAAGACTGTTGGCTGCGAGTAGGTACAGGACGCTGCTGTCAACGGTCAGATCTCCGACGGCGATGGGACGCTGGTCGAGGGTATTGACGAGGTCAAAGAAGCTTTGCTCGAGATCGGTAGCTGTTGCGTTGGGGTTGCTCTTTGCGAGTGAACATACATCCGGAGATGCGACGCAGCTATTGAACATTCCCGAGAATGATTGATCTGCTAACTCCCACTCTTCGAAATCGCTAGATTCAAAAAAGCCGTCAGCAATGCATTTAAGAAGCTATAGTTGCACATACGCGTATGAATGATAATACTGGTGCGGGTTCTGCACTCCGTCCAATATCACCTTGTCAACCTTATCTGGAAACATGGCAACCAGGGTAGCTCCCAATGTGGTGCCATATGAAAATCCTAATGGATTTGATATCGAGTCAGTAGATGCCCTCCTTCCGTATCTATTGAAAGAGAACTCACCCCAGTATCTCAGCAATCCATCCTCGCCAACCGATTCCGCGATACTCATCACGTCCCTTGCAGTGAATGCAGTACCAATAAGAGTACCGGTCACACTGTGTTTCTGAGCACAGGTGTTCGCGTCGATTGTGCCCCGAGCCCAAAGCCGCCCCAAAGCCGCCGTATCATCCACATCGGGCGCTGTCTGAGCATCTGCAAATTTTTGTAGTTCGTATTCGCTGTCGTAACAAGTAAATGGCATGTTGCTGGCGGAAGTGCCACTGCGATGGTAGCTATGTCAGTATGCTGTACACTTTGTACCAATATTGAAGTAAACGAAGGTCATACCGTGGATCAAACGAAATTAGATTATATCCACCTCCGGATAATCTAAACAATCAATCATTCATGTGTTCTTAAAATTATAGGTATGTAAAACTCACGCTTGCAAGAGAGTTGCGTAACCAGCCAATGTCGATCGTCCTACCTCTCCTGGACCACCAAAGTTGAGTACGATACTTCCCTTCGCCGGCTGTATTGTGGCGGGAACCCGCAAAAGGTCTAATCTATAGGTCTCATTTGAAGTCACGGTATAGTCAAGAGGCACGAGGAGTGTACCGCAATCGACAGGTAATAGGCTGCCAAAGTTGTCTGTACAGGTGCCCCATTGAACAACTGTTGTGGCGTGGGCAGCAGCTAGCAAGCTGGACAGCTGTGTGAAAAGAGGGATTCTAGAATGGATCATTTCGAAAGATTTGTCTGATTGTTGCAATTATTTTTGAATTCATGCGTATGTAACTCAATGTACTGAGGTGAAAAAATAGGTCGGCCTATCGTGAGAGTATATATATATGTTGACATCAGTATGCAGGAACTCAGCTTTGTGTTCCAGGTCGACACATGGCTCATGAATCTTACATCGGCATATCCACCGACAACAAAGCTCATCGCCAAAGCTTCCATGGCAGTGCGCGCGGTACATGTGTATACATTAGGGCAAGGCGCGTTGGGGTTAGCGACAATCAGGCAATCAGGCGCTACATCAAGCCTAATCGGGACATATGTCGCGCCTTGAGTGTTGATCTGCACGCAGCCCCCAAGCACTGAAGCAGAGCCTCTCATGAGACTCCAATCAAGATTGAAGATATATTTATGTGAAAGTTACACGTCGTGTAAATATGTTGGTTTTTACTCTTCTGATTTGAATGTATGGATTACATCCAACGGCAACTCCATCTCGTAAACATATTGATATTAATGTTGACATCCCGCTTGGCCATTATCCAAAGAAGTCACTCGATAAGATAATGCACCGCATGCCTTGATGGGAGCCCAAGTAGACTCCGGAGGCAAAGAAGCTTCCTCTGCAGCCTCCCGAACAATACAGTCAATAGGCTGTTCTCGCGATGCAAGACTTCCACCAACGGCATTATCCAGCATGACGGGATAAGTCCCGTTTTGTTTTTTCTCACCTTGGAACCCGGTATTTTGTGATTCCATCTTCAGTCTTGATGTATGCGGTTAAGTGAACTGCAAAGGACTTGATGCCAAATGGATCCACGCCAATCCATTTATGTCCATGACATGCTCTCCATCTGCTGCGTACACGGGGGAAAGCTTACTGCACCACTTCCCAATCCGTAGACGCTCCCCTCGCTTCTGTCTACACCCCGACGCAACGTAATATCCATTGCCTCTGTGCGCTTGTCAAAGGTCTCTACATTTGATAACATCAAAGTGCGGGATTCGTGATTGAGGGCCTATACCTCGGACTACGACATGTCTTTGATGAAGCCGGAATGAAAATAGCCAAAGGGACTTTGTAACCTTCAATCATGAAATAGTAATATTGTGACATGTGTTCACGATGGCGCTGCAGATCTGCCTGGTAATACGGCTATCTAGTTGGACATACCTGATCAGTATGCAGGGTATGAGTTTCAAGGACAAATATAAATTTTGCGTTTCTCACGAGTCGCCTCTTTTCGCCAGGTCAAGGTTTGAAAGTAGTTTTCCAACGGCCATCGCAACAAGGTAATGCGAACAGATTTAGCAACTGTAAGTACGTGTAGTTCGGCTCGGTTGAGCTCTGAGAACTTACAACTGGGGAGCAGCTCCTTTGTATCAGGGTGCACAACGAGTCAACAAGAGTGTTCAGGTTACACAAAGGTCGCAATAGACTCATTTATCGTGATAAATAATCCAATATTTTGATATAGACCTCAAAATTCGAATCGAATACGGTGGAATGCTTTTACTTTCAGAGAATTATTGCGGAGATATAATCTTGCTCTCCCAATTCTTCTCTTCTGTCAACATCTATTTTTCGACATAGCACATCATTGTTCTATTCTCGCAGACCTCTCATATTGTAGCAGTGGGAAACGGAATATTGAATTCCATGTGCATACTGTGCTTATGGATTCTATATCTGGTACAAATGTTTATGATTGACGTGCGATGGAGGCAGGAGTTGCACTCAGACTGAGACTTCAATGTTGTTAACCCTCCTCCATGGTTTGAACCCTTGTCGCTGGCGAAATCACCCATTTACTTGAAATCACTACAGCATCGCTGGTGCTTATGGATGAAATGGGAATATCTATTGGACATTATAACAGCTCGAATTTAGTACTTATGCAACATCAATTGTAGCGAAATAGTCGATCGGTTGCTTATGTACAGGGGTAGTCAAGGCACCGACATCTAGGGCAAGGAATGCATTATTTCCATTTAAGGTAATAACGAACATTCTTTCCGAGGCCAGGGAGCCAATCCCTTCTTGGACCCCTTTCAAGGTCTGTTTACCTAAGGTCCTTAGAATTGAGGATAACTACAGTTTATTCGAGGCCATCTGGTTAAGCTTGTATGTATTGTCTCGTTTTGTGGCCTTCTTCCATAACTTGCAACAAACGGTCACGGTTTGTACGGCTTCACGCGCGTCACAAGATTGATGATTTTTTTCCCCTCGTCTTTTAGGGAAATTTTTGAAAAGCATTGACGAACGAATTGAATGACCTCAAACTTTCCATCCTCGATGTAGGGAGGGATTCCATCCTTTTCGGTTCTAGGATATTCGGCAGAAGCACCTCATTTTCCCATCTCCAAACGTTTGCCACTTAGTAAAGGAACGGGAAGGAGAGTAGGAAATTGAAATAATCTCACGAATTCACGAATTTTGTTTTCGCGCAGTGATGTGGTCCAATATACGAAGACCTGGTCAGGTCATACCGACAATCTTACTAGCAACGCAGGCCGTTCATGCCATTGACCTCAACATTGATGATTCAGGTACGCACAAACTGCCTTCAACTTCCCTACAGAAGTAAGTAACTGACAGGCACAGAATCCGTTAAAGCAGCCGCGAAAACTGTAGCTACCGAAATGATGACCTACTACACCGGCTACCGACCAGGCGACAACCCCGGCAACCTACCGGATCCATACTACTGGTGGGAAGCAGGCGCAATGTTTGGCGCTCTAGTTGACTACTGGGCATACACAGGGGACGACACATGGAACAACATGACCACTCAAGCCCTGCTATGGCAAGCAAGCCCCGACGCAAACTTCATGCCCAAGAATCAAACAATGACGGAAGGAAACGATGATCAGGCATTTTGGGGTATGGCAGCAATGTCCGCTGCAGAGCGAAATTTCCCAAATCCGCCTCCAGATCAACCGCAATGGCTTGCGCTGGCGCAAGCAGTTTTCAACTCGCAAGCGGTGAGGTGGGATCCGACTACGTGTGGTGGCGGGCTTCGATGGCAGATATTCACCTGGAACAAAGGGTTTGGCTACAAGAACACGATTTCGAATGGTGGTTTCTTTAATATTGCGTCAAGATTGGCCAAGTATACGGGCAATCAGACGTATGCCGACTGGGCGGATAAGACGTGGCAATGGACCGCTGATGTTGGATTTCTCACGCCGGAGTATCGGTTCTGGGATGGCGCGGATGATACGACGGATTGCAAGAACTATGATCTGATTGAATGGACATACAACTCGGGAGTATACTTGCTGGGTGCGGCGAATATGTATAACTTTGTGAGTTTCCACGACCTGGTAGACCTTTGAAGCCTCACATCACAATCACTGACGTATCCAGACTAACGGCAGTGACATCTGGCGAGACCGGACCCTCCGAATACTCAACGCGACAAACGTTTTCTTCACCACCGACCCTGAAAACGTCATGTACGAACGCGCCTGCGAACCCGTCGGAACCTGCCAAGTTGATCAAAAATCCTTCAAAGCCTACTTTGCGCGCTGGATGGCAGCAACCACCCAAATGGCACCGTTCACCTACGACATCATCATGCCTCGACTACGTGCAACAGCCCTCGCGGCAGCAAAGACCTGTACGGGGGGCCCTAACGGGACGAGCTGTGGACTGAAATGGACCGATCAGAAATGGGACGGTAGTCGAGGTCTGGGGGAGCAGATGAGTGCGCTGGAGGTGTTGCAGAGTAATCTGATTCATGAGGTTGCTCCGCCGGTTACGGATGCAAACGGTGGGACCAGTAAAGGGAATCCTGCTGCTGGGTCGGGGCGGAATGGTGGTGATAGTGTATCGCAGGGAAAATTGGGTGATACGAGGACAAGGGAAATTACGACTGCGGATAGGGCTGGAGCTGGGGTGTTGACGACTTTGTTTTTGGCTGGGCTTGTTGGGTGTACGAGTTGGTTGGTTTATGAGAAGTGATTCCTCTGGCCTCACTACCTAGGTATATCAGTGTGTTCTATTATATTGAAAAGCTGTTACCCTCCTTGTACCCCTAACTTCGCCATTCGTGTAACGACACCAGTTTCTCCAAAAATTGCTGTACTGTATGCTGGTGCCACTGTTGAGTCAATACACAACCTTGCCATTTTATTCTGACCACACAAGTCCCAAATATTTCCGTATGATTATAGGGCACGGATTGGGAAACTTGGCTAGTCAATTATTCATGTTCGGAAGGAGCATACGAAGTCGGGGCAGTGTCATCGTGCAGCTAACAACGACTTAGCAGTACAACTGATAAACGCAAGAGTACTCTGTACGTTGTACAACGCTATCATTAGCTCCACTAGTCGCTCAATGAGAGCACGAATCCCGAATCAGACCGCAGAAGAATTCCTCTGAAAAGAGGCTGTGTCGTGCAAATGTTCTGGGACTCTGTTCTTTGTGGCTTCTAGACAATTCTATCTTTGTTCCGGATGTGTCCGGAACCGTGTTTCAGGTCTCTTCCATGGTATTAAGGCTGTAGCGGTCAAGTCTGTAATCTGCGGAACATTGCAAATTTGAGCTTTCCTGCACTTGATATGACCAATCACTCACCAGCTGAGTAGTGTGTAAGAATGTTCTCAACTAGACTGCCAACTCGCCTACTCTGAAGCGAAGGCAAGGCTGAAGAGGAACAGGACCAGTCTTGGACATTGACGTGTATTGAGTAATCTTCAAGGATAGATGGTCACAATTGACCAATCGGATCTGTCTGGCTGTCTATGGGCATCCATACATAGCATCATCGGACTGCCGCATTGCAGAATCACGAGTCATGCATCGTACAGTACCACTTCGCCAACAGACAGCGCAAGTTTTCCCAGGCAGAAGAATAAAGCGTAATCTCATTTGCGCTTCTATTTCGTCACCCCGCCACACCAGGCAGCTCAATTTAAGGCCGTAGGTATACTAGGTATGTACTAGGTAGTATGTGGCGATCATGCTGACCGTCCCACGCTTCAGCCACAGTCCTATTTTTACCCCATTGCGGCTGTGACCGCTTGTTGGGCCAATCAGCGCGCGGCTAGCGGATATCATTGTAATCTATAATACGGTGTCCGGTATTAAAATTACATTCACATCGTCATACGAAATACGTACGCGTATCTCTGGGGATTCAAACTTTCAAAGGGGGCCTCATGGCTGGCCAAGGAACTATTTTGCACGCTATTGTCGCGGTTCTGCACTTAAGATAGGTGCAGGAAATTAGAAACAGATCATTGACTTCAGTGGCTTGTCGATCGGATACTTTAGTTTAATTACTCTGCAGTTTTGTGTTCTGTTTTGCCCTTTAAAGGTTAGGTGGGTTGGTCTTCAGTGCTTTACCCTGGAGTAAGATCAGGGAATTTTTCGGAAATTATTGACAATTGTACTCCATGATCATCGTCTTTGAGAAATTAGGTACGACGTAAATTTAACTACCGTTTAAGTCAAGAGTTAATGTCGCGGGAAGTTCAAAGTCGTGTTCGTACACGTATGGAATACGAGCGGGTATGTATTGTAACACATCCCGCCACCAGTAAGCATGCCTTTATCTAAGAGAAATGTGGAGGATCTGGCCCCTTAATTGGCCCTGTTAAGGCTTTAAGCCTCTGATTCCTCATCTTTTCAATCGCAGGTCTACTGGTACTTGGGGCTGAGCGGTCCCCGCCCGCTGAAAAACATGCGTTTGTGTTACGTGATTTACCTGATTTCTAGTTCATTTCATGGGGTAGTTGTGTATCGGCCGTACGAGGTACGGCTTTGATGATGTCGCACTGTATCCGTATGGCAGTGTATGCCGCTACGTACTAACCAATGGTGCCGGGGGCCGATTCTACGATGATGGATCTGATCACGTCGTCCGGTACATAAAAGGAGGCGGTTCGCTCGTGTTTGAACAGAAGATCTCCATCCAGTTTCATACCACATCACATTCTTCAGAACATCCTCCACAATTGAGTGTCTATAACTACCAGCCACCCAGTCATCCCCCAGATCAGATCAATAAATAATACCAACACTATGCAGTACAGACTCATCCTCGCCTCAGCCCTACTCACCACGGCCTACGCCGTTCCCCACCCCGAAATCACACAAGCACCCGCCGTTCCCCAACGACGAGACTTCTGGGACCAAATTGGCAGCGACTTTGGCGCCGTCGGCACCGACCTCGGCAATGCCTTCAGCAATCTCGGCGGACAACTAGGTTCCGATTTCAGCAGCATCGGCGGCTCAATCACCTCTGGCTGGGACTCCTTCACTCACTCAATCGCTACATATACCAGCGCTGCGGCATCAGACTACAGTAAATGGGCCAGCGACGCTTCCAGTCTTGCTAGCGACGCCCATTTCCAAGCTACTTCATGGGCTGCCCGAGCTGCTACTGAGACGGATAGTGCTTCCGCCTCGCTCGCATCGCAGTTTGCTTCTGATGCTTCCATTGTTGCCGATAATGAAAGTAGCGCGGCCGCATCTTTGGCGTCGCGCGCCTCTAACACCGCTGCCGATGTCACCGGTACCGCTACTGTGACCGGCGCCACTACGCTCACCAACTCTGCCGGTTCGGCTACTGCTACCAGCACTTTCACTTCTACTCACACCGGGGCTACTGCTGCTTCGACTCATGCTTCGACTGGTGGCGCTGCTGCTGCTCCTACCGCCGGGTCGGGTATGGGACTTGCTGGCTTCGCCGCTGGTCTTGTCGGTGTCGTCGCTGTTGCTTTGTAAAAAGGTTGATGTTGGTGTTACAACTATTCGTTTCATTTAAGATCGGTGTTTGATTGGTCAATGAGGCAGGCGTTATATGAGTTGTGAATCTTATTCCTTTTCCATCTTTCTGTTTCAACGCAACTGCCCATGCGCATTTTTAGTTATTTGATAGCAATTGAAGATTATTATTCAATACGATGCGCAGTGTTCAAGAGAAAAAGCAAATGCTTGCGTTCATCGAGAGATTGAAGGTATACTTGACTGTAAAGCTGGTGCACGTGCCTTCAACATGAAATTATACTCGAACCCTAATGTAAAACCCGGTAATTACTTTAAGAAGTCTTACTTTCGTTTCATGGCTACCGATTGATGAAACTTTCTGTAATTACAAAGTCCTGCTGCCATCAAGGTACGCTGACGTGTAAACCCAACCGTGCGAGAGGTGCATACTACCGTATAAGCAATATGAGAGACTACTTTTAAGACGCCGATCTACTGCCGTGATGCCCGTCATACAAGTTAAATTCTATGGCTAACCCGAAATTAAGTAACCAATTTCATCTTATCTCGGAATTGGAAACGTTTGGTAATCCGATCTCCAAAAAGCGCGAGCAAGATAAGTACCACGATTTATCAAAAAGCAGAATGAAAACCATACCGGTTTCGCATTAATATAGAGCTCTCACATCTCAAGTCCAATTTCCTAGGTACCGGCAAAATCGTTTATTATGGTCAGCCTGAACAGAGATAAGATGAAGCCAATTCCGAAAGTAGTTGTAGCTCCCAGGCTAATAACACAAATCTCGCAGGAGCTTTAACTCTGCATAGTTTTAACGAAAGCCATTCAAATGATCCAGCCCTATTCCTCCATGCTTTGCATTCATATGATCATAGCATGGTCCACTTGCAGAAAAAACCTCCAAACAAACCCAGCAAAGATGTGATCCACAAACTGTGCAGGCCATATGATTACAGCCCTCGGTCTTTTCCAGAGGCGTCGTACATTCAGGGCAATCCTTGATACCAAGCTTCTTCTTTAACTTCTTTACAGCTTCGTACCCCCCGGAGGCTTCGTCCTTGTACTCCGCGCACGTCTTACCCTCGTGCGGAACGTGGCAAGACGTGCATGTCACGGTCAGGCATTTTGCGCATGTGTTGAACTTGTTTGTGCTCGTGACGCGATAGATCATGCCACAGTCTGGTTTTGGGCAGTAGCGGAAGGATTGCGGGTGGCGTTGGATATAGGAGGAAAAAGATGACTCTAAAACATCTTCAAACGCCTTGGATGAAAGATTTTCTTGTAGCTCTTCAAGGCTAAAGACTACCTGGCATTTTCCCATGGAGCCTAGGCAACTGATTGAGAAATCTTTCTCTGCTGAACCCGCCGCAGCACAGAGGCCTTCGAAACAGTCAATGCAATACACATGACCGCATTTTGTGGAGACGGGACTCTCTGCTGGAGTCAGGCACACAGCGCAATCCTCCTCCGAGGCAGTATTTTCGACATTGGATTTCGATTCCCCCTTCTTCACCATTCTTAATGCAACCTCATACTCTTTTTCTGGACCGGTAATCAAAATCCTCTTGGGGGTTGAGACGATATCAAACGTGGCATTATTCTCTCCAAGTGCACGAACGATGGTATGGAACCCACCATTGCATGCCCATTGAAACTCCTCAGGCTTCAAATGAATGACATGGTTTGTAGAGGACTCGGCACTTATCATGTCAGCGATAGCCGACTCTGCACTATCACACTTTTCAGGAGGGCCGTAAAGTCTGAGCTCTCCTTTCCTTCTGTTTCGGATCACCACGATACTGTGATCTTTTTCAATTTGTTTTAGCTTTTGGAATACATTCCCATTGTGGCTCAAGGAATGTATCCAAAGCGGTTCTCCGTCGTGCATCGCTATAATGCCATCTAGTATCTTGTCCATGGTTTCTTTTGCAGCAGCAACATCTTTAGCTACCGGTCCTTCAATTTTGAGCACTCTGTACTGGGATGCAGGACCAGCGCAAGGGTATACCTTGAAATTTAAATGCTTCTTTGACCAATCCTGGCTTGCAGTGCGAATCCGTGCATGAACAGCACTGAAGATGGTAGTCGCGACTTTGAACTTTGCAGTGTTAACAAGCTGGGCACTTAATTTCATATTCTTTCCGAATGATAGTGGAAAATTGTCAAGTGATGTTGCAGCTCTCCTTGCATCCGCTTCTTCGTAGAATCGCGCAACGGCTTTCGCCCTCTTGCCTTCTAATTCTGTATTGGCTTGGTGCCATTCGATTGGACCAACCCGACTTAGCAAAGACATCACAGTTGCACTAGCTAGCTCACCATCCACGTCGTACGTGGGTTCCCCTATCTCAATGTTTCGAGGACGGTCGTACGGTGACTGTATAGCGGAACGAATATCATTCTCTGTGGTGCCGGTCGATAAGTCTGTAAGCATGACCGTCCAAACATATGGATTTCTGAACCCTCCTGCGCCTTTCGTCGGTGTATTACAGCGAACCTTTTTGTCGAGGATTTTGTAAGACGCGGAACTGAACTTATTGAAAACTCTTCTCGCAATGTCTTCGCTCCCAAAGTTCAGCCATGCTGTCTTGGAAGGCTTATGCCAGGAACACTGGACTTTCTTGCACTCGACTCTACGAAAATTTGGCCCTGAAGGAAGTCCAGCTGTAATTTGAGTTGCTTGTAGTTGCGATACTACGGCATTCGATGTGCATCCACCATCAATTTTGGTGCACAATGTCCTCGCAGCCGTAGGATCCTCAAAATTGATGTCCGCCGATATACTAGGGGCGCTATTTTGCTGAGAGATTCGTACGCAATCCGGCGAGATATCAATGCCTATGTCGGACAGAACGGTGACGACGGATTCCGGGGAGCTATCCACTGGTAGTCCCGTGATTCGAGCGGCGGAGAAGTCAGCAGGAAGCGAGATTTTAGAGACTTGAGCCCCGACTTCAAATTGGGCCAACGCGCCACAGATTTCTCGTTTGAAGTCATCGCGGACTCGGTTCTCCTAAGGTATATTAGTACTATGATATAGTTATGTGGTAAGAAGAAGTATGGTCTGGAGAAGGCGTACTTCTGGATCCGAAGCTGCCTCTACCTTCTGCTCGCTCCTGTCGCTCCTCTCAACATGGGAATAGGGGCAGGTATTCCCGTTCCGGCAATCACCTCGAGCATAGTGGTAGCATGGAATTTGCGATCGTGAGTCAGACGTTGGTTTTGCTAATCCAGGCGCTCTGCTCCTGAAAGCTGCCTGACCTTGTGCAAACGGTTGTGTGGATTGGGGGATGCTGGGAGATGAGAAATCTTGAGGATAACTCCCCGGCGGAGTGAAAACCTGCTGTTCCCTCCATAACCCTCCCTGGAGAAAGTGTGAAGCCACCCGTTTGTTGGTATTTGACTTCACAACGTCACGAGGGGCTGGCGGGGCGGCGCTGGCGGGATTTGGGATCCCAGGCGTGGTCTCGTGGGCGTAACGACAACTATCTCCTCGCATACAGTAGCCAGCGACGAAGAATTTGCATTGGGCCATCGTGAGAGTCTGGGACTGGGTGAATTTTGAGGTGGAGCTTGGTATAGTTTGTTTAACTTTGTTAAGATGTTGAGCGAACCAGACGGCTGGCAATACAGCCCCGCTATTATTCCGAAATTGGACGGTGTGGATTCGCTAAAAACTAGCGTGCCGTACAACTGATTAAAATACAGGTAATTTCGAAATTTGATAACATACACACGATAGCTACCACACGTAGTTCTTGATAGATAGAGTATTCCGTGCAAAAGATTCTAGGTAAAAGAATCCGTAGGATTTCTGACTTGGCATTTGGGTGACAGCTTAGAGATATAAATGCTGATCGAAATGTAGGTGTACATTGCAACTAAATTCTAAGTGCCATCAGCCCTTCCGAGGCCGCTCCCTAACAGAAGGCCTCCTTGGGTAGGGCTTTTACTACTCATCAATCTTTGCCTGCATCAGGAGGCTTAGAGCCATATAACCTACTGTTCAGATAGAGGAAATGTATTCAACGAGTTCCGGTGCATTATATTACGGATGAAAAAGGACTATGGTTCATAAGACTGTTCATTTCCTGAGGCCGCATTAGAAAATCATATCCAACAACAGGCTCGCACGATGTCTTTTACCACTATCCTATGATTCGAGGCATGTTTCAAGCCAACTGAGTAGGGAATTTCAATTCGTCGATTCATGATATATTGACAGCTTCTCTTTCTCGTCAAATGGAGCATATACAAAGTACTTAGATCTTTTCAATTGGTTGACGACTTCTCATGGACGTCACGACTATAGGCCACCCTTCTACGATCTTATCGTCAAACATTACATCGGTTATTAGTTAAGCTGCATCATTGGAAGTGTCTATTATGACTAATCATCAGATGTGTTCCCAAGTTGAGCCATCCTTTTCCGTTTGCGGAAATACGACTAACCCGCATTCCCTCCATTAGGACAAGGCATTAACCAATCACTCGTTGGAGGTAAAACTCCATAGAAAATCGGTCTAGAATCTCTCACGGTAGGATAGAAGGCTAGTTAAGAGGTTCCGTATGGTTGATAGCTTATTTGGGTCGTCTGGAAAAAACGATCGTTTTAGGGCTGGTTTACCGAATTGAGAAGTTTTCGGGCCATGATATGACGACTTCATATGCAGGCAAGAGAAGTCGAGTAATTGCAAGTCGTAGTTCCGATGTTGCCATTTCTGATTTTATGCTCCCTAGTGACTCTTAACGTGTAGGTGGCTTGGTTGATCGATGTAGGATTCCCCTTAATCAGTACGTTGTTCGATTTTGGCACATTGTTACTCTGGTATGGATACGGTAGAGGTAGGTACAAGCAAAACAGAAGTTTGTCGGAACGCAGAGAGCTGGGAGTTGGATTACAAAGTTTATGCAGCAGGTCACACACGAATTGCACCAATATCTCATGGTCAACAAATCAAAGAGTATCCTGCTCGTGGATTACCTGACTCAGCGATCGTCTCCAGAGCTGACACTCCGGATCAAGAACATAGATGTTGCACCGAATCTAAGGAGTTGTTTGGATATTAATGTGATTGGATATTAGGAGTATACACAATGCCTGACCTGGGAAGTGGTTCATTATTGAGAAGCAGAGTCATGACGTGTGGTTAATCGTATTCGACTACATTGTTATATTGTCGTAATCAAGATCAATTATGTACATAGGGATTATAAAGATGCCCATCTCAACCGACTGGTCCCTTGTCCTTGATTTTTCTTACACTTAATTGGTCTCTGCTACCACCAAGGCGATTGACAGATCTACCCCTGGAAACCACGATCAAAGCGTACCTATTTCGAGACAGGATAAGGACATCAAAAGCAAAATGGGAGTCCTCAGCTCAATCCACCGACGCTCCAACCAGACGGACGGAGACCTCTCTCGTCTCTCCACAAACCGTCAATCAACGCAACAGCAACTACCCATGCTGAACCTAGCCGACAATGGCCGCAACAACCTCATCGCCGTAATTGGCGAGTTTGTGGGCACATTCATGTTCTTGTTTTGGTCCTTTGCTGGTACTCAAATATCAAACACGCCTATGGCACCACCGGGATCGGATCCTAATACATCTAACCTGTTGTATGCTTCGTTGGCATTCGGTTTCTCGTTGACAGTGAATGTCTGGGCCTTTTATCGTGTTACGGGTGGATTGTTTAATCCCTCGGTAAGTTTTAACCTCAACCTT
Source organism: Penicillium occitanis (nom. inval.) (assembly GCA_002382855.1). Classification (NCBI taxonomy): domain Eukaryota; kingdom Fungi; phylum Ascomycota; class Eurotiomycetes; order Eurotiales; family Aspergillaceae; genus Penicillium; species Penicillium occitanis (nom. inval.). The sequence goes on along the minus strand of NPFK01000199.1, from coordinate 2,404 downwards.
AGTTCAGATCCTGGCTAATTTTCAAATATAGGTCACATTGGCTCTCTTCCTCGTTGGCGGTCTCCCAGCAATGCGCAGTATCTTCATCGTCATCGCTCAAATCCTAGGAGGCATCTGCGCTGCCGCCGTGGTATCCGCTTTATTCCCTGGTCCTCTCAATGTTGCGACTACTCTAGGTGGTGGTGCCAATACTGCGCAAGGCCTCTTTATTGAGATGTTCCTCACTGCTCAATTGGTGTTCGTCATCATCATGCTTGCAGTTGTTAAGCACAAATCCACCTTTTTGGCACCCGTCGGCATTGGTTTGACTTTCTTCTTGACTGAGCTTTGCGGTATGTCTTTTACCTTCTTTAGCCTATCAGGTTGTTCATAACGCTAATCGGATGGTATAGGTATCTACTTCACCGGTGGTTCTCTCAACTTTGCCCGCTCTCTCGGCCCAGCCATCGTCAACCACAGCTTCCCTCACTACTTCTGGATCTACTTCCTCGGCCCCTTGCTCGGATCCGGTCTCGCATCTGGCTTCTACTACTGCTTGAACAAGATGCGCTACCAGACCTGCAATCCTGGCCAAGATGCCGATGGTATCGAGGCAGGTCCCACAAAGGAGGCCAATGGATCTTCTTCGCTTGATGCGGGTGTTCCAGGTACTCATGACCGTGGCGTCGGTAATGGTATGACTGAAGATGTGAATGGAACTGGCCGTGCAACCAATGGACATCACAGGAATATCTCCGAGGCTACTGCTGTCAGCCCTGGGGCGTATGCTGATACGACTGATGGTCTTCACAAGAATGATGGAGCTCTTTCTCCTACAAGCCATGGCGACTATCAGTCTGCTACTAGCCCCGCTGCGGGCCAGTATGGAAATACGTCTGTGAATCAGACGCCGGGTACATACACCAACCAGACAACAGCAAACCCGCGGAATTCCTTGAACCCGGTTCATGAGAGAGGTGAAAGTGGTCATATTAACCAGTTCTAATTTCAGAGTTGAGTTAGTCGACAGAAGAGTCAATTGATAGTCGTGATAAATATCTGAAACGGTCTAAGAGATCCTTAGGAAATTGGTACACGATGATGAGACGTTTCAGAGGTGGATGGAGAATTGGATAGGCTTATGGATAGTGTTTGTACTTTGATGATACCTTAATACACAAAACAATTACTGGTAGTAAAGAAACTACTCCCTCCTAAATCTAATCAAATGTAGATATGTGTTTATAGCATTTTTCAACTAAGAGGCATGAGGCATGAGGCAAAATTTCTCCTAACGTAAATGTCACAGCCATTCTGTTACCAAATTCAGAAAGTACAATTGCAATTTTTATAGCTAGGATATTCTGTACTGAGAAGTAAGCGAGCCATTTCAGTACAGGCTATGGTCAAGGTATCACTATGCGTCTTCCTCATAAGGTTGTTAGAAGTCGGCAGATAGTATGATGACCTTGCTAGTTATGATTTATAGCCTCGCGAGAAAGCCCACCATGTGAATATAGCAAGATCATCGAATTAAGCGAGTTAGGCGCCCACGATTGTTAGTCAACCTAGTCGTCGTCGAATCCCAAGCTCATTAGTCTATACTCCTCCTCACGATATGCCAGCCACTTTGCCTTTTCATGATCGGTGAAGGTCGAATCTTTTTCACAGAAATCTAAATCTCCAGTGACCATCCAATATAGAAATTCAAATTGCCTTCCTTCGAGCGCCTCACTGATAGGTGTACAGCCATAATTATCCTTGACTCGTAGGGGCGCACCAGCAGCGAGGAGCAGTTTAGCAGTGTCCCGCCTACGAGGATTTGTGTCCCATGTCACCACCTGCATGGCATAATGCAAGGCCGTACATCCATCTACGTCGCGAGCAGCAATATCGAATGACTTGCCACTCTGGAGAATTGCGCGGACTACTTCGATTCGACCCTCAATAACGGCGCGGTGAAGCGGTCGGAGACCGTTATTATCTTCCAGGCCGATATTAGCACCAGCTTGGACTAGAGCTTTCACAGACTCGAATGTCAATGAAACTGCACAAGCTAAATGCAGCACTGATTGGAGAGTTGTTGGATGCAGGATCGTCACATCGGCACCATACTCGAGCAGCACCATGATATTGTCTGAACGCTCGGCAGTGATCGCCATTAGCAGTGGTGTGATGCCCCGATAGGGATCATTAATTTGATGGGCGAGATGACATGCTTGGAGAAGATATTTCAGAACTCTCACATCTTCGTTCTCGGCTGCGTGATAGAGAAGACTCACTCCCTCTGAGTCCAGAGTATCCAGATCAACGCCTAGATCCACTGCGCACTGTAGAGCTTCCATGTTGCAGTATGCGCAAATCTTTCCGAGCACGCCCCTCTGATGCACATTAGCTCCCTTGTCTATGAGGAGACAGACAAGTT